>CAJHNH020006108.1:0-14964 GCA_905116865.2 Candidula unifasciata
TCATAAAGAGCTACATATACAAAGCATGGAAATCTCAGTGGGCACTTAGTAAAAAAAGGTAGACACGCATTCGGGATACTGAAAGAACCCAGGCCCCAGATCCCAAGTGAAAGATACGACAAAAATCCGCCTCATAAACACACTATGGAGGAACTAAGGGCTGGGTCTCTGGAAGGACAAATCTACCAACCCAATGTGTACCGAATGCACTGGCCTTACAAACTCTACGGAGGCACTACCTGCTAAAATGCGCGACAAATTCAAGAAAGAAAGAAAAGAGGCTGGCCAATTACTTTGAACTACTAAAACGAAGCCATGACTACCCGGGCCTGCCTGAGAAGTAACGGCCCACCCATCATTGTTCAAAAAATGATCAAACAGTTTATCAGCGGGACAAGCAGCAAGGACACCTACTTTTATATTCCGGCGTCCGAAGCCACCGTGCAGAATACTGCCAAACCCGACGCCGCTCAGCAACACATAACGACGCCCGGCACCCCGTTAAAGCCAGCCCCGCCGACGGTCTCTCTCTCATCCTAGCAAGCTAATTCAATTCCACTCTCTCCTTCGACCTGTACTTTATTTTCCTAAAAAGCCTACATTTCATCGTAGCACCCCTCTAGGCCGTCCTCTTCCTTTTTCCCACTGCATCCTTCTCTTTTCCTGTCCAATTGTATGTATTCATTGCCATGCCACAGGTCATCTGTGTCGTTTTTTATTTTGCAGCACAAACCACACCACACCACAAACATACGAGCACCCATTTGTTAAAACAGACGCTACACAAAATATCCACAAAGCAAAGCACGCACATAACACTACACTGAACACCCACGATTTAAAAAAAAAAAAAAAAAAAAAAAAAAAAACAAAAATAAAAAAAAAGAAAAGAGGCCAAAACAGAAATGCCTCGGCCAAAAAAAAAAAAAAAAAAAAAAAAAAAAAAAAAAAAAAAAAACCGCTAACGCCAAGCCGTTTGAGCACATGCCTGATGCGAAAAAATAAAAGCAACAAAAAGATGTTAAGTGGGGTCCCTGAAAAGGGCCGTGTTATTGCGCTCGCAAAGTCTCGACTTATCGATTTCGGTGGTGGTGTGAAATGTGACAGCCCAGGCACAAGTCAGTGATCACGTGCAGGCACAAAGCAGCCTCAAACCAGGAAGTTCGCTCATCTATCAAAAAAAAGACTAAGACCGAAAGAATACAGTCAACACAGTCTAACAGGATACAACCAATCAACCACAAGGACTAAAACCTAACACAGCAAAGAAAACCAGGACACAAATATAACAAAGCCCCTGAGGCAGGTTGAAAGCTGGTCCAAATTTTTTTTCACTTTTTTTTTCATTTTCATACGCATACGAATACATCCTCGGTCACGTGGGATTTCGGCAGTGGAAACAGTGCAAGAAGGGGAGCACGCCTTTATAAACACTTAGGGCACCCAGCCTAAAGTCCCAATGTTCCTAACCCACTTGAAAATGTCCATTAATCAACAAACTCTTGAGTCCTAAGCTGGGAGTCTGGCAACAAACCATCAGACACCTAGATGCACCGAATGTTGGATACTGGATTAGATGACAGATTTGACATTTTGTACCGTATCGTATCGAGATGAAAAAAAAACGAGAAAACGAAGAGAGAGCTTAATCAACCTGGATGTCTTTTCAATTTGGTACAATCAAACGGGCAAACAATTGAGATACCATAAACGTGCCTCCAGTGAACAAAAACTGCACAGGTGCACAAAAACTCGCGTTAAACATTTCATAAGTCCAACGACAAGCAGGAATACACACCTTGGATGCCAGTAACTGACAGACCGACCATGCTACTCTGATAATGAACCATGACACTTTGGCGTACGTTCGCAGCAGAAAAATAGTCTAAGATCATCTACCGAAAATCTTTATTTCCAAAAAAACCATGCACTGACTTAGCACCATCCGGTCAGCCTCTCTATATTGAGTCCCAGACTACTATCTTGTCATGTTCTAGACACGCTAGAATTTCTATATAGTAACTGCCTGCACGATTTGACCATGTAGTGCAAATTTTTATGCAAAACACACATAAGATACAAACTGACACAACGGCAGCAATTTGTCCAAAATAACACGACTGTAAACATTATACCAACAAAGCAAAGCACGCTAAACAGTTGCACATTTGAGTCGCAGTTATCATTTTGGAAAAAAAAAAATACTTTAAAAAAAATAATTGAAACATTTGAATGCTCCGCCGATGGTAAAAAAAAAAAAAAAAAAAAAAAAAAAAGATTAAAAAAGAAAAAGCTAACGCACAAAGCACATGCATGATACCAAACTGATAAAAGTCCCAAAAAGAAAACAGTGAAGTCCCTGAAAAGTACTTGTTTTGTTGGGGTCCGACAAGTCAGATGCTATCGATTTTCGACGGTGGTGTGGAAGGTGACAGCCTAGGCACGGTATCAATGATCGAGAATCAGCGAAAAATCTGAAACAGTAAGACTGCTCAAACACACTGACCACTGGGGCTTGGTCTTACCAGTGTCTTGAGGAAGAGCGAGCATTTAAACAAATAACCATGTGTGTTCTTTACCCAATAGGATTTAAATGATCGTCTTCCTCCGAACAATGACTTTGTTTTTATGAGCCAAGCTTACAGTTGGCAGTTGTTTGCCTGCTAGCGATCATTTTTTATTCTAGGCTTTTCGAATTCTCGATATCCGAATACGATACCAAAAATGTCAATCTTCTGACTCCAGTTTCAAGACTCTTCATCTAGCTTGACCTTTTCATGTGTAGAACATCTTGTCTGGGACTTTAGTTTAGTGCATCAGGGACACTGGCAATGTGCGTTAGGAACATGTCCTTTTGTAAACTTTTTTTTTTTTTTTTATCTTATCTTTTTTTCTACCGATCGACGTGCTCCAATTTGGCCCTTTATCATTTAATTATATTATTTGCGTGTCCAATGATAGACTGAGACTAAATGTGCAGTGTTTTAGCGTGCTGTGATTTGTGGTAATAATGCGACATGTCCGTGTTTTTGACAAATGCTGCCGGTTGTCATTGTATCTGGTCTCGATTTTTTGCATTAAAAACGGGGTACATGGGAAACGCGCATGACATCCATATTAGAAATTCTTGGTTTAGCGTGTCTATTCATGTTAAGTAAAATATATAGAGAGGACTGCCCGTTTAGTGGTGCTAAGTCAGCTGATGGTTTTTTAGGAAATAAAGTTAGGTCGGTAGATTGAGGGAGACTGATAGCTTGCTGGCCGTCGCCTTGTATGGTTCATCTTCAGAGTAGCATGGTCGGTCGTCAGTACTGGTCATCCAAGGTGTGTATCCCTGCTTGTCGTTCTGCTTATGAACTGTTTAACCAGTTTTTGTGCAGCTGGGCAGTTTTTGACCTGGAGGCACGTTTTGGTAGTCATTTGTTGGTTTGTCAGTTGAAAGTAGTTGATTAGCTCTCTCCTTTCGTTTTCGTGTTTTTTGCAAGATAATAGAAAGTGCTTGGTGGTGTCGTGCTCCCAACATTCGGTGCACATAGGGCTGCTGGTTTTGTCTTTCCAGACTCCCAGCCTTAGTCTCCAGAGTTTGTTGATTAATGGAATTTTGGTGGGTTCCTTGATCTGGGACTTTAGGCTGGGTTCCCTAAGTGTCATAAAGGCGTGCCTCCCCTTCTTGCACTGTTTCCACTGCGAAATCCACTGACCGAGGATGTATTGCGTTGCGTTTGAAAATGAAAAAAAAAGGAAAAAATTTGGACAGCTTCAACCTGCCTCAGGGGCTTGGTTATATTTGTGTCCTGTTTTCTTTGCTGTGTTAGGTTTTAGTCCTTTTGGTGATTGGTTGTGTCCTGTTAGACTGTGTGCCTGTCTTCTTTCGGTCGGAGCCTTTTGGTATAGGAGCGAATTTCCTGGTTTAGGCTGCTTTGCCTGCACGTGATCACTGACTGTGCCTGGGCTGTCACCTTTCACACCACCACGAAATCGATAAGTCCGAGACTTTGCGAGCGCAATAACACGGCCCTTTTCAGGGACCCCACTTAACATCTTTTTGTTGCTTTTATTTTTTCGCATCAGGCATGTGCTTGTGCGTTAGCGGTTTTTTTTTTTTTTTTTTTTTTTTTTTTTTTTTTTTTTTTTTTTTTTTGGCCGAGCATTTCTGTTTTGGCCTCTTTTTTTTTTTTTTTTTTTTTTTTTTTTTTTTTTTTTTTTTTTTTTTTTTAAATCGTGGGTGTTCAGTGTAGTGTATTGCGTGCTTTGCTTTGTGGATATTTGTGTACGTCTGTTTTAACAAATGTTGCCGTATGTTTGTGTGGTGTGTGTTGTGCAAATAAAAAACGACACAGATGACCTGTGCATGGCATGAATACATACAATTGCAGGAAAGAGAAGGATGCAGTGGGAAAAAGGAGAGGAGGCCTAGAGGGTGCTACGTGGAATGTAGGCTTTTTAGGAAATAAAGTAAGGTCGAAGGAGAGAGTGGAATTGATAGCTTGCTAGGATGAGAGAGAGACGTCGGCGGGGCTGGCTTTACCGGTCCGGCGTCGGTTTGTTGTGGCGGCGTCGGTTTGCAGTATTCTGCAGGTGGCTCGGAGCGGATTAAAAGTAGGTGTCCTTGCTGCTTGTCCTGCTGATAAACTGTTTGATCATTTTTTGAACTATGGGTGGGCCGTTAACTCTCAGGCAGGCCCGGGTAGTCATGGCTTCGTTTTTAGTTTCAAAGTAATTGGCCAGCTCTTTTCTTTCTTTCTTAAATTTGTCGCATTTTAGCAGGTAGTGCTCCGTAGAGTTGTAGGCCAGGCATTCGGTACACATTGGGTTGGTAGATTTGTCCTTCCAGAGACCCAGCCTTAGTCTCCATAGTGTGTTTATGAGCGGGATTTTTGTCGTATCTTTCACTTGGGATCTGGGGCTGGGTTCTTTCAGTATCCCGAATGCGTGTCTACCTTTTTTACTAAGTGCCCACTGAGATTTCCATGCTTTGTATATGTAGCTCTTTATGATTGACTTGCTTTCGAATTTGCCTAGCCCGATATTGATCGCATTGGGCTTAGTAGTCCCTTCTTAGCCGCCTTGTCTGCCCCCTCGTTCCCAGGGATGCCTATGTGGGCCGGTATCCAGCAGATATGGACTGGGCATCCTTCCTGGGCGAGTTTCGTAGACAATACGAGGATTTGCTCCTTGAGGTCAGGTCTGCTGCATCTACCCAGTCCTTTAAGGGTCAGAACTGAGGAGAGGGAGTCGGTAAGGATGCAGAGCTTTGCTGGGTGGGTTGTCTGCCGCTGTTTCGATGGCTTTTAGGATGCCCACCAGCTCCGCTGTGTATACCGCTGTGTCGTCTGGGAGTCGGTAGCATTTCTCGACCTTTCTGCTAGGGCACACTATCCCTGCGCCAGTCTCCCCGTTCTGGTTTTTGGAGCCGTCTGAGTAGATGGCCAGGGCTCCGGCTGTCAGAGTATTAATGTAATCTTCAGCTATCCTCCTTGCTACGTCTGCTTCAGTGGTTTTTTGTTACGAGTTTGGAGAGGCTGGTGTCCGTTGTGGGGAGTTTGAATTCCCAAGGGGGGTGGGTTGGGGAATGTTTCCTGAGGCTAGTGATAGCATTGGCTACCTCCTCTCTTTCACACTCCCTGGCGGTAATCCATGCTGTCGGACGTCTGAATTTCTGGATGGGCTTGGTTTTTTGCTCTCCCACGGGTATCTATTGGGCTGGAGAGCGCGGGTAGCTGGGTGATCGGGTTGCTGGCCTGTGCTCATCCAATAATTGTAGGTCAATTGTTTTCTTCTCAGATTCAGGGGGAGGATGCCTAACGCGACTTCCATGGCCTCCCTACTTGTGCTTCTTGCCGTGCCTAGGATTGTGGCTAATGCTTGGCTTTGGATGCTGTCTAGCTTGAGTAGGGAGTTAGGGTTCGCTGCGCCGTAGACTATCGACCCGTGGTCCATATTCCCCCTGATGAAGGCTTTGTAGAACATTACCATTGTTTTGGTATGGGCGCCCCACCCCGACCCTTTTATAATTTTGAGCATGTTGCACTGTAGTTTGCATCGGGCTGCTGTCTGTATCACGTGATCTCGCCAGCTGAGCTGTTGGTCGAGGACCATACCCAGGAATCTGGTACTGGTTTTTCTAACAATGGTGTTCCCACTGATTGTGATCCGACAGTCATGGGGATCGTACCAACGGGTGTGTTTGTTGTTAAATATCATCATCACAGATTTTTGTGTGTTGATGCTGAATCCCCACTTCCTCATCCAGTCGGAGATGTGGTTTATCTCTCTTTTGTAGCATGTCGCGGTGGTTGTTAATACTTGGTTGCTGCACCACAGCGCGCAGTCATCTGCGAACTGCGATATCTCAACCTCTGAGTTCGTGATAGCCATGCTCATGTCGTTAACAAGGATGTTAAAGATCAAAGGGGAGATAACCGACCCCTGGGGGTACCATTCTCCTGTGTATGCGGTCTAGATACCTCGTTCCTTACAGCCACCGAGAATGTTCCTTGTTTAAGGATTGGGACGACCGTCGCCTGTTTCCACATTTTAGGAATTTCGCCACTTCGCCACACTAGGTTCTTGAGTTTTTTTTTTCAGCCTTACATAGTCATGGGCTCATTAAGTCGCGTCCGACCGTCCGACCGGTAATCGGCCCTCCTTTTGCATTGTTTCATAGCAGAACTGTACTCTGTATTCGCCCTGGACAAAGTTTATTGCGTGAGGGTGCATGATCTGGTTGTACCTCTGTCGCATTTCCTGGATGCTGGCCTCGGTGACTTCTGGTTCCTCTGGGACTTCTACCTTCTTTACGCCGGATTTAGTGGTTTCTGTTTCCTTGTTCTTAGCCGCTTGTAATTGGTTTCTTCTGACTGCACTCTTCCTTGCATCTTCTCTAGCTTCCATAACAATATTGGTGGATGCTATGTCTTTTTCCAGTTGTATGCTTTCTTTGCTGAGTTTTGAAATTTTCGCTTCTAGTGCTGCGAGTGCTTTCTTTGTATTTGCTGCTTCGGCCTGACTGGTCTCGGCGCTTTCTTCTTTTTGTTTCTTGAGGTCGGTCAGGACTGCAAGGAGGTCGCACTTGAATTTCCCCATGTCTGCTAGCTCGATCTCCTGCCGTTTCTGGGTTTCTAGGGATTCTTGTAACAGTCTCCTTATTTCGGTGTTTTCGTCTCTTGCAAGGTCTTGTTTCTTTTTAATGGCGCCGTTTTCCACCCGTAGGGCATCGATTTCTCTTTTTAAGGCTTGCTTGCTTGCTTGCTTGCTTGCTTGAAAATCGAAAAAAAATGACAAACTTTGGACGGCTTCAACCTGTGCAGGCGTTGCGTTTGGTTTTATTGCGTCCTGGTTTCTTTGCGGTTTTTGATTTACTGCTTTGGTGTGACGTTGTCTCTCGTCTGGTTGTAGGATTCCTTGCTGTACATGCAACTGTGGTTTGAGTCGGGCTTGGTGGTTTGCTAGTCCTGAGAAGGACTAGACGGGTAAGCCTGGCACGGCCTGTGAGGTGGTGGGTGGGCGTAGATCTGGCTGTGAGGAGTGGGCGGGTCTGTTGCGCGGGTGGGCTTTCCGGTCCGGTGAGCTGGCTTTTGGCAGGTGTCATGGCGGCTAGGGCAGTTCTGGTTGGCTGATGGCTTTAATCGGTCGGTTCGTCTGCTGGGCTTCGTCGGCAATCACAACTATTTGGTCGGTTCTTGAGGTTTTTTCGCCTTACAAAGTTGCGCATGGGCTGCATTAAGTTGGTCGCGCATAACCAGGAAACTCAGTCGTCTGGGTCCAAGTGGTCCGACCGGTAATCGGCCCTCCTTTTGCATTGTTTCATAGCAGAACTGCACTCTGTATTCGCCCTGGACAAAGTTTATTGCGTGAGGGTGCATGATCTGGTTGTACCTCTGTCGCATTTCCTGGATGCTGGCCTCGCTGACTTCTGGTTCCTCTGGGACTTCTACCTTCTTTACGTCGGATTTAGTGGTTACTGTTTCCTTGTTCTTAGCCGCTTGTAATTGGTTTCTTCTGACTGCACTCTTCCTAGCATCTTCTCTGGCTTCCATAACAATATTGGTGGATGCTATGTCTTTTTCCAGTTGTAAGCTTTCTTTGCTGAGTTTTGAAATCTTCGCTTCTAGTGCTGCGAGTGCTTTCTTTGTATTTGCGGCTTCGGCCTGACTGGTCTCGGCGCTTTCTTCTTTTTGTTTCTTGAGGTCGGTCAGGACTGCTAGGAGGTCGCACTTGAATTTCCCCATGTCTGCTAGCTCGATCTCCTGCCGTTTCTGGGTTTCTAGGGATTCTTGTAGCAGTCTCCTTATTTCGGTGTTTTCGTCTCTTACAAGGTCTTGTTTCTTTTTAATGGCGCCGTTTTCCTCCCGTAGGGCATCGATTTCTCTTTTTAGGGCAGAGATCTCGGCCTGGACTTTGTTTGCTTCTGCTGTGTCTTTCGGTCTGGGAGCCTGGTAGCTCTGGCTTCTTTCTGAGCGGGCGTTGCGTTTGGTGGCGGCGGTTGTCAGTGACCTCTTGCAGTCTTTGAGGTATGGGCATCCTTGGTACCTCGCGCTATGGTTCCCTGCGCAGTTGGAGCACTTTCTGTTACGGTTGGGCTTCTTGAAGTCGGTATCTTTCTTTGCAAGGCTGCATTCCTGAAAGTTGTGAGGTCCAGCGCAGTAGCGGCACAATGGGCTGCTGCGGCAGGTTGCGGCGGTATGCCACGCCCTGTTACAGCGTGAGCATTGAGGAAGCTCTGTGCTGTATGTACCCGGTCGCTGCTGCTGTCTGACATGGCGGGTGTAAGTTGGCTCCTGCGCCACGACTGGGGCGGCTTCTGGGCAGACGGGTGCCTCGATAGGGCCTACATCCAGAGCTGGCGGCGTCTGGGTGAGCGAGGCTGGCGTCTCTTCTAGGTGGTCAGCCGGTTCTGGCACTGCCGGCACCGTTGGGGCTGGTGCGGCGGTAGGCTCATCTGCCTTCTTGGCCGAGGTCGACCTGGTTTCCCGGTGTTGGGTCGGGATCTTCTTGCCACGAGTCATGGTTTCGTGTGGCTGTGGCTGTGGCTGGCTGGCAGAGGCGGTACTTCTAAGGCTGCTGTCGAGAGCTAGGTCCCTTCGGAGTAGGCAAGGCTTGTTAGAGTATTCTGAAAAGAACACCCAAGCGTGCTTCCTCCTTAGTTCACTAGACAAACGAGTCACAATTGGCTAGTACGTCTGCGTTATCGGGCGGCAGAGCGAGCGAGAGCTGTTGGTGGTTGTTGTGCGGGCTCTCTTTTTAAGGCAGAGATCTCGGCCTGGACTTTTTGAAGCAAACAACAATAATATCAGGTGTGTCTACACACCACAAATAAAAGGAAACCATATAAGACAGCAAAGGACCCTTCTTCGATATAGCAGGCCCTCGGGCGGCTGAAAGAGGATCAAGTTTGGAATTTTTCTTGGACAACTGGCAATGGCAATGGCCTGGACTTTGTTTGCTTCTGCGATGTCTCTCGGTCTGGGAGCCTGGTAGCTCTGGTTTCTTTCTGTGCAGGCGTTGCGTTTGGTGGCGGTGGTTGTCAGTGACCTCTTACAGTCTTTGATGTATGGGCATCCCTGGTACCTCGCGCTATGGCTCCCTGCGCAGTTTGAGCACTTTCTGTTATGGTTGGGTTTTTTGAAGTCCGAGTCTTTCTTTGCTAGGCTGCACTCCCTGAAGTTGTGCGGCCCGGCGCAGTAACGACAAATTGGGCTGCTCCGGCATGAAGCGGCAGTGTGCCACGCCTTGTTACAGCGTGAGCATTGAGGTAGCTCTGTGCTGTATGCTCCCGGTCGCTGCTGCTGTCTGAGTGGGCGGGTGTAGGTAGGCTCCTGCGCCACGACTGGGGCGGCTTCTGGGTAGACGGGTGCCTCGATAGGGCCTACGTCTAGTGGTGGCGGCGTCTGGGCGAACGAGGCTGGTGTCTCTACTTGGTCGTCGGCCGGTTCTGGTACTGTCGGCACCGTAGGGGCTGGTGCGGCGGCAGGCTCATCTGCCTTCTTGGCCGAGGTCGACCTGGTTTCCCGGTGTTGGGTCGGGATCTTCTTGCCACGGGTCATGGTTTCGTGTGGCTGTGGCTGTGGCTGGCTGGCAGAGGCGGTACTACTAAGGCTGCTGTCGAGAGCTAGGTCCCTTCGGAGTAGGCAAGGCTTGTTAGAGTATTCTGAAAAGAACACCCAAGCGTGCTTCCCCCTCAGTTCACTAGACAAACGAGTAACAATTGGCTGGTACGTCTGCGTTATCGGGCGGTAGAGCGAGCGAGAGCTGTCGTGGCTATCTATTGCTGTAAAGGTGGTGAACTGGCTGTTGTGCTTGTGTGCGGTACGTATTTCGTATGAAAATGAAAAAAAAAAGGAAAAAATTTGGACATCTTCAACCTGCCTCAGGGGCTTGGTTATATTTGTGTCCTGGTTTCTTTGCGATTTTTGATTTACTGCTTTGGTGTGACGTTGTCTCTCGTCTGGTTGTAGGATTCCTTGCTGTTCATGCAACTGTGGCTTGAGTCGGGCTTGGTGGTTTGCTAGTCCTGAGAGGGACTAGATGGGTATGCCTGGCACGGCCTGTGAGGTGGTAGGTGGGCGTAGGTCTGGCTGGCTGAGGGGAGTGGGCGGGGACTGTTGCGCAGGTGGGCTTTCCGGTCCGGTGAGCTGGGTTTTTGGCAGGTGTCATGGCGGCTAGGTCAATTCTGGTTGGCTGATGGCTTTAATCGGTCGGTTCGTCTGCTGGGCTTCGTCGGCAATCACAACTATTTGGTCGGTTCTTGAGGTTTTTTCGCCTTACATAGTTGCGCATGGGCTGCATTAAGTTGGTCGCGCATAACCAGGAAACTCAGTCGTCTGGGTCCAAGTGGTCCGACCGGTAATCGGCCCTCCTTTTGCATTGTTTCATAGCAGAACTGTACTCTGTATTCGCCCTGGACAAAGTTTATTGCGTGAGGGTGCATGATCTGGTTGTACCTCTGTCGCATTTCCTGGATGCTGGCCTCGGTGACTTCTGGTTCCTCTGGGACTTCTACCTTCTTTACGCCGGATTTAGTGGTTTCTGTTTCCTTGTTCTTAGCCGCTTGTAATTGGTTTCTTCTGACTGCACTCTTCCTTGCATCTTCTCTAGCTTCCATAACAATATTGGTGGATGCTATGTCTTTTTCCAGTTGTATGCTTTCTTTGCTGAGTTTTGAAATTTTCGCTTCTAGTGCTGCGAGTGCTTTCTTTGTATTTGCTGCTTCGGCCTGACTGGTCTCGGCGCTTTCTTCTTTTTGCTTCTTGAGGTCGGTCAGGACTGCAAGGAGGTCGCACTTGAATTTCCCCATGTCTGCTAGCTCGATCTCCTGCCGTTTCTGGGTTTCTAGGGATTCTTGTAGCAGTCTCCTTATTTCGGTGTTTTCGTCTCTTGCAAGGTCTTGTTTCATTTTAATGGCGCCGTTTTCCTCCCGTAGGGCATCGATTTCTCTTTTTAAGGCAGAGATCTCGGCCTGGACTTTGTTTGCTTCTGCGATGTCTCTCGGTCTGGGAGCCTGGTAGCTCTGGCTTCTTTCTGTGCAGGCGTTGCGTTTGGTGGCGGTATTTGTCAGTGATCTCTTGCAGTCTTTGATGTATGGGCATCCCTGGTACCTCGCGCTATGGCTCCCTGCGCAGTTTGAGCACTTTCTGTTATGGTTGGGCTTTTTTGAAGTCGAGTCTTTCTTTGCTAGGCTGCACTCCTGAAGTTGTGCGGCCCGGCGCAGTAACGACAAATTGGGCTGCTCCGGCATGAAGCGGCAGTGTGCCACGCCTTGTTACAGCGTGAGCATTGAGGAAGCTCTGTGCTGTATGCTCCCGGTCGCTGCTGCTGTCTGAGTGGGCGGGTGTAGGTAGGCTCCTGCGCCACGACTGGGGCGGCTTCTGGGTAGACGGGTGCCTCGATAGGGCCTACATCCAGAGCTGGCGGCGTCTGGGCGAACGAGGCTGGCGTCTCTTCTTGGGTCGGGTTCTGGTACTGTCGGCACCGTAGGGGCTGTGCGGCGGCGGCACCTTCTTGGCCGAGGGGCTGGTGCGGCGGTCGGGATCTTCTCATCATGGTTTCGTGTGGCCTTCTTGGCTGGCCGAGGGTCGACTACTGGTTTCCCGAGCTAGGTTGGAGTCGGGATCTTCTTGCCAAGAACACCCATGGTGCTTTCAGTGTAGACAAACGAGTAACAATTGCTGGTGTGGCTGGCTGGCAGAGGCGGTACTTGTAAGGCTGCTGTCGAAAAAAAAAACAAAAGTTAGGTCCCTTCGGAGCGGCGGTAGGCACTGGCTTGTTTAGAGTATTCTGAAAAGAACTGCCCAAGCGTGCTTCCTTGCAGTTCACTAGAGAAGGACGAGTTGCCGGGATGGCTCGAACGGGTGTACGTCTGCGGTATCATGCCTGGCTCGGGCTGGGTGGTGGGCTGGTTCAACTGTCATGGCGGTGGACTGGAGGGCGTGTGAAGTTTCTGAGTTCATCTCTGGACATATGTCATCTGGTTGTGGGCTGTGAGGTTTCTCAGGGCTGGTGGGCGTGGTTGTTCAGCTGTCATGGCGGCTTGTGAGGTTTTCATTGGTTGCTGCATGTTGGCTTTCAACTTGCTACTTCACGTGGGCGTCGTTTCCGTTTGAGTGGGCTGCTATCTTCGTTTTGTTGTTTCTTATGCTTTCGAGTTGAAGATGCCGGGTGGCTTCTTTGAGTTGCTTCACCTCCTTGTTGATTGCTGCGAAGTCGCCTTTCAGGCATTCCTTGAGGATGTATAGGTCTTGTGTGCACTTCTTCTCTAGATCTCCGGGTTTCACGTGTGCGTCGTGGATCTGCCTTTTTCTGTCTTTTTCTTTCTTCGCGTTTTCTCTGGCTTCTATCACTCTGTGCGTGGCTTCGATTACACAGCTGAGTTTGTCGCATTCATTGTTTGTCTCGGCTACCTCTGCTTTTGTTTTTGTCAGGTCTTTCTTGATGGTGGCTATCTCGGAAAGTATACTTTTCTGGTTGTCTTTCAGTTCTTTGGCGGCTACTGCGTCTGTTTCCTTTAACTTCTTGAGGTCGGTTAGATTTGCCATCAATTCTGTTTTGAACTTCGCCATTTCTGTATTTTCCTCCTCGAGTCTCCTTTGGGTCTCGAGAGATGCCTGCAGGATGCTTCGCAGGTCTATCATCTCGTCCCTGTCCTGAGTCCTGAGTGCCACGATTCGTGCGTTCTCTTCTCGCAGGGATTTGATTTCGTCTCTCAGCTGCGTAATGACGTTGTTGTTCGCAGCTGTCGGACTGGGCGCCTGATATCTTTGCTTCGGCTCTGGATTGTGTGTGGTCCTGGTGGTGGAATTCGCCATCGCTCTCTTGACTTCTTTCAGGTACGGGCAACCCATGTACCTGGCGCTGTGTGCACCGGAGCAGTTGGAACATCTTCTGCTTGCGTTCGGCTTTTTAAAGTCAGGGTCCACTTTTGCCAGAGGGCATTCCCTGAATAGGTGAGGGCCGGAGCAGTACCGGCACGATGGGCTGCTGCGGCATGACGAGGCAGAGTGCCACGCCTTGTTGCAGCGAGAGCACTGCAAAACTTCTGTGGTGTAGGCTCCCGGTCGTTGCTGCTGCTGCCTGAGTGGGCGGGTGTTGCTCGGTTCCTGCGCCACGACTGGGGCGGCTTCCGGGAAGACGGGTGCCTCGATAGGGCCCACATCCAGGGCTGGCGGCGTCTGGGTGTGTGAGGCTGGTGTCTCCTCCGGGTCGTCGACCGGTTCTGGCATCGTCAGTTCTGGTGCGGCGACAGGTGCTTCCTCCTTTTTGGCTGAGGATGCTCTGGTGTCCCGGCGCTGGACCGGATTCTTCTTACCACGGGCCATGGTTTCGTGTGGCTGAGGCTGGTAAGTCGGGCGGCAATTGATTGCTCGGTCCCTGCAGAGTCTGGCAAGGCTTGTTAGAGTATCCTAAAAAGGACACCCAAGCGTGCTTTTCTCCGCAGTTCTCGAGACAATCGTTAAAAAAAAAAAAAAAAAAAAAAACTGGCTGGCTGGTATGGCAGGCTCCTCAACAATGCTGTGTTCCCGGGCCGCTAATAACCCACCCGCAGACGAATAACAATAGTCTAGTCGAGCCAAAACTCAGCCGAATGTCAAGCGAGTTCTGACCAGTATCTAGCTATTGATAATCTGGCTGCGAATGGATGTGTGTGCGGTACGATTGCCAGTGCCAGTGCCATATGTCCAAGAAAAATTCCAAATTTGATCCTCTTTCAGCCGCCCGAGGGCCTGCTATATCGAAGAAGGGTCCTTTGCTGTCTTATATGGTTTCCTTTTATTTGTGGTGCGTAAACACACCTGATATTATGGTTGTTTGCTTCCTTGCTGTGCTGCGTTGTTTGCGGTTTTGGGTTCTGGTGTGATCCAGATCTCTTTGCGATGATATTGAAGGGTACTAGCTGACTGTTGCTGGTGCTTGGTTTGCCTCGTGCTGGTCGCTGTGCTGGTGCCCTGTTGCTGCTTGGTTGCCGATCTAAAAGCCGCCGGAGAAAGCCAAACAAATATCCGTTGCGCCGTCGATACGAACAATGTTCCTTTTCAGGACAAACAGGGCCGTCACAATCTGTTGTTGTGATCGGCCAAAAAAAAAAAAAAAATTTTTTTTTTTTTTTTTTTTTTTTTTTTTTTTTTTTTTTTTTTTTTTTTTTTTTTTTTTTTCCACGGAGTGTGGAGAAGTAGTGGACGTAAGATAGACTGCAAATGAAGGGTCAGTTTGCCCGAATGTGCCAGTAGATGTGATAGTGAGGTCGGGAGAATGAGAGTGACAGATAGAGGCAGGATCCATCCCGGTCGGCTGAGGTCGCTTGGTCTGAAATGAAAGTGAAAGGCAATTGTTAACATACACGTGGGGTGGGGTGGGGTGGCATGACGGTGACTGGAATTGCCAAGTGCTGGTCCCCTTTGGTGCAATGCCCTCGGCTGTCTGCTTCGGGGCGTCGGGCGGCCTGTGGTGTTTTCCGTTGTCTTCTTTTTT
>CAJHNH020006109.1:0-14956 GCA_905116865.2 Candidula unifasciata
GGAGTTTTAACGCGAAAATGGGAAATAAAAAAGTGTGGGAAATGGGGGGCTTTCCCCTGGAAAAAAAGAATTGAAGGTGACAATCAATACATGGGCTGAGTCACGAAAGAAATGAAATAGGTAACACCTTTTAAACACCATCCTCAAAGTTTTGGGGACCCCAAAATTTCTGGTAATTTTCCCCGAAATCAGATTGTTTTATTTTGTTTTCAAGAAGATTCGGGGGCAGCTTATTGGAGAAAAAACTAGACCGGGTGCAGACTGCTTTAGTGACCTGTTCCAGTTTGGAAAATTGAATAACACTAAAAACATCAAAAAAACACCACAGAACATCAATTAAAATTTTAGGAATTTTTTAAAGGGATAAAAAAATTAAGGCCCAGAACAATGTCCGTACAAACCCTTTTAAAATTACAATGGAATGTATACAATATTGTGAACAGTGGGATAGGGTTGCGTGGTAAAATTTCAGAACCTCTAAAAGACAATCCCCCCAAACCCATAGAATTTCAAAAGAAATGGATGTCAACCGAATTCTGCAGTTGGTGATGAAAAAAGGGAAGAAACGGAATGGATAAAGAGAACTCTAATACAAAAGAAATAGTGAACAAATGCAAAGTGGCGCGAAAGAAGCCTGGCTGAATCAAATGAGTACAGAGAGTGGAGAAAATCACAGGAAAGACTCCATTCCATGTACCAACAAGAAATATGTATAACAGGAAAGATGACACGTAACAGCACTGGATGTTTGAAATCGAAAGATGGTGACTTAATAATGGAACATAGTAATATAATTAACAGATGGACAGAATATATAGGGGAATTGTATGATGATAATAGACCAGGTGTAGAACTGCAGACCAACAATGATGGTCCACCAATAATGACTGCAGAAGTTGAGGATGCAATACATCATATGAAGAAAGGAAAAGCACCCGGGCCAGACAACATTTCACTGGAAGAAATCGAAACAGTGGGAGATTTTGGAATTGAAATAATAACTAAACTTTTAAATGATATTTATAATAGTGGGTATATTCCAAATGACCTTTTAAAATGCATATTTATAGCTCTGCCTAAGAAACCAGGCACTATAAAATGTGAAGACCATCGCACAATAAGTCTTATGAGTCACATGACTAAGATTTTACTGAGAATAATTATGAGAAGAATAAGAAACAAAATTAAACCAGAAATCAGCGATTAACAATGTGGATTTGTAGAAGGAAAAGGTGCAAACAATGCCATATACATCCTAAGGACATTGTCAGAAAGAGCTACAGAAGTAAAAGACTGATTTGTACATATGCATTATAAACTATACAAAAGCATTTGACTGTGTGAAGCATGAAGAAGTAATCAAACTGTTAGAAAAATTAAACATTGATGGGAAAGATCTACGAATAATAAAGAATATGTATTGGCAGCATACAGCAGCTATACAAATTAACAACTGTTTAGGTATATTTCAAAGCATAAAGAGGGGCGTACGACAAGGATGTGTACTGTCACCTGATTTTTTTCAATATACAGTGAATATATAATGAGAGCTTTAATTAGTATACCCGGAATTGTGGTTGGTGGGCACAATATAAACAGTTTACGTTATGCTGATGACACAACAAGTCAGAAAGAATTACAGGAAATGATAGATATTGTGGTGTTTGAAAGTGGAAGAATGTGCCTCAGTTTGAATAATGGGAAGACAGAAGTAATGGTGGTATCAAAGAAACGAATTATTCCTAAATGTGTAATAAAAGTCAATGGTGTTATTTTAAGACAAGTACAGAAATTTAAGTATCTGGGTACATGGATAACATCAGATGGAAGATGCATAACTGAGATAAGAAACAGAATAGGACAGGCAAAAACTGCATTTTATAAAATGAAAAACATCTTGTGCAATATATGCTTGTCATTGAGAGTTAGAAAAAGAATTCTTGCTTGCTACATACATCCAGTTTTAACATATGGCTGTGAATCCTGGACAATCGGTAGTCAGGCCAAACAATTTCTGGAGGCCTCGGAGATGTGGTTTTACAGAAGAATGCTAAGAATACCTTGGGCAGCCAAAAAGAGCAACCAAGAGGTTTTGAAAGAGGCGGGAGCCCGAAGACAACTTGTCACAGACATCATAAGGAGACAGTCATCATGTTTCGGCCATGTTATGAGAAGAGGGAAAATAGAACATGTTGTGACCACTGGAAAGATATGTGGAAGGAGAGATAGAGGAAGACAACGAGAGAAGATGCTTGACAGTCTTGTTGCATGGCATGGAGGTGTGTCAGCACACGAACTGATACATGCTGCGGGAGATAGCAGATTATGGAGAGGCATGATCGCCCGGCAAGGCACCTGATAATGATGATGACTTGGGTACCCAAATAACATCAGATGGAGGATGTATTGTTAAATGCAGAATAGCTCAAGCAAAGGCAGCATTTTACGATATAAAGAATATTGTATGCAGTGTCTTATTGTCAGAGAGTCCCTGTGGCGGAGCGGCTAGACGCTCGCCGCGGATCGGAAGGTCGTGGGTTCGCTCCCTGGAGGAGCGGGGCTTTTTTCAAAAATGACCTTGGCTCTCAGGTCGACCCAGCCTTGAGTGGGTACCGGGTGCAGTCCCGGGAAGTAGAGGCGGCCGGCGTGATGCTGACCACATCACCAATATTGTGCTGATTGGTCTATTAAAAAATATACGTCTAGCCCTATATGCCCTATACGCCTAAAGGTGTGGAAAAGAGTCCTTTACTTACTTACTTTTTGTCAATTAAGACGAGAAAGAAACTTCTTAAGAACTATACAGATCGTTTCTTGATATACGGAAGTGAACCACTCACCGACAGTTGGATAAACAGTGAAATCTTATTTGGAAGCTGCGGGAATGTTTTATAGAAAAATGATTAGAATATCTCGGACAGACACACAAAAAAAGTAATATATATGTTTTGAAAGAAACTGACTCACGAAGAGAACTAATTGCCCACATCTGAAAGAGATGATTTATCATCTTTCGTCATGTGATGAGAAGGAGACAATTGTAGTACGTCCTGACAGTAGGAAAGTGCCAGGGGAGGGGCGGAGAGGCAGAGGGAGATTGAGAAAAATAATGCTTGACAGTTTGACATCGTGGTATTTAGGATCATGTGTATCAGATTTTACTGTAAGTACACGAGGCAGAACGTTGTGGATAGCCATGACTACCAACGCCACGTGATATGGACTATGAGAAGTCAAAAGTAAGATGGGTTCTCATAAAAACTTATATAATACTGTCTAGTGTATTCGGGAACGTGTTCTTCCTTTCAGCGTTAGGTTTACCAGGGCATCTAGAGCAAACCTTGGTCTGTATTGTGTAGCTTCTGATATTCACGGCCTTAAATATTCCATTTATCTACAGCTTGCGTGGGTGACCTCAAATTCTTCGCCCCCTAAAGGTCTGTTGACAATCTCTGCTGTGGTTAATACTGCAATATTTGCACCTTTCGGCCCAATGCATCCGGTTCTAAAAACCCCCTTATCAGTCGGATTTTACGACATTCTTGTTGGAAAAGGGGGGTTGGGGGGGGGGTGGTATTATTTGTATCTTTAGACCAAACTGTACTACTAAAACACACACGGTGACACCTTAAGATAAATGTTTGATTTACTCTTTAATTTTTCTCGTTTCAGGACCTCTGGCATTTCTACGATTGACCGTCTTATTACTTTTACTGATTGTGATGACAGCAATACTGCCAGGTCATTGGCCTATCTCAAATGATGTCACGTGTTGGATTATGACGAACAAGAAAGAAGGAGCGCAGGACTATAATAATAACGACTTTAGAAATATCAACTTTACAAATAATGTTATTACCACACACAACTTTAATTCCACCGATGAACTACCATCTACCTGTAAGTTACCACAGGTAAACCTGTACGAGCCCAGTGTGTTACAGTTATCAGGAATGAACAAAACTACAATCCGCTGTGAGGGAACTTATCTGCCCGAATTTACCTACATTACAAAAGATAATACACTCACAGTAAACATGAGTATGGTTATGAAATACATGGATGTTAGAGATCTAGAGCACTGCACGTACAAACTATTCTTTCGCCACGAAATGGACAACTACAATGTGAAATTTAGCCGATGGTCAAATCCATTTAGGGACAAAATACAACTTCCCGGAAGTGCAGAATTTGTGGAAGTAGTATGCTCCAGTAAAACTTTTAAAGTTGTATCAAGGGCATTTTATGGCCTAGTTCCAAAAAAGGAACAGTACAACGAAATGGAATTTCTAAATTTAAAGAAGCGTCAAGTTATGTCGGCTCCGAAAGAAACACTAAACATAATAATGGTAGGGATGGATTCGTTGTTCAGAAATCAGTTTATTAGGGGCTGTAACAAAACGTATTCATACTTAATGAATTCACTGAATTCCTTTGATCTATCTATGCATTCACAGGTGGGAGACAACACTTTTCCGAACATTCTAGCACTCTTTACAGGCTCTTCTTTGCAAGAAATCAACAGCTGGTGGACACATGAATATCACATGGATAATTTCGATCTCATTTGGCGGACCTTTGAAAATGCTGGGTATCGTACTCTGTTTACAGAGGACTCGGTCCGCGGAACTTTTTTCTATCTTAAACGTGGTTTTATACACCCGTTTGCTATGTACAATACTCGTCCTTTATCTATAGCTATGTTTATTTGTAAAGATTTATATCAGAACGAGAGTCGCTGCGCTGGAAACCAAGTAGAAATGAACTTCCATTTAAATTATGTGAACCGTTTTCTGGAAACTTTTCCCGACAAGCCAAGTTTTTCTGTTCTCTTGTTTACCAAACCGACACACGACGATCCGAGCGATGCTAGAATGTTTGATGAACATCTCTGGAATTTCTATCGTTCGTTAAATCTAAACGGTCACTTGAACGGATCTTTATTAGTGTCATTTTCAGATCATGGCGTGAGATATGGTACTTTGAGGAATACTGTGAATGGACATGTTGAAAGCAGGACACCGTACACTATTTTGACTTTTCCAGATTGGTTTCTGAAGAAATACCCGGATGTGGCTATGAATTTGAAAATCAACACCAAACGATTGACATCACATTTTGATACACACGCCACTCTCTTAGATCTTCTCTACTTCAAGGGTGACACACCACCTCCACTACCTCCCCTTAGACACGGCATCAGTCTCTTTAAGACAATCCCTTTCGACAGAACCTGCAAGGATGCCTCAATCCCGGCTGAATTCTGCTTGTGTGGCTACGAAGATCTTGGTAAAGCAGACACTTCTTCAGATTTATCTAAAATATTAACCAGCCTTGTCATCGAAGCATTGAATTCAAAAACGGATAAAAATATTTGCGCTGTTTTCCAGCTTCATCGAATTATTAGCATCCATAAAATAGCAATGAATTCGAATAATTCAAAAGGAAAACATGACACATTTTTATATCAAGTACAACTGGTAGTTACTCCCGGAAATGCACAGTTTGCAGCTAATGTCTACACGGAAAACAATACAACAGGCTGGCAAGTCGGATACAACATTGATAGGTTAAACAGTTACCATGGACAGGCCGACTGTTTGAAGCTACCGTTGAATATGATGTATTGTTATTGTAAAAACCTATTGCCCAAATAATTTGGCATGTATTGTATTGTACTGAATGTAATCAGAAGCGCCGACTTAAATAAAACATGGTGGCGGTTGTCCGGGTGATTGGGGGAGGGGGGGGGGTGGGAAGGGGTTGTTAGCCTCTTTATGTATCATATCAGTCTCAAGGAACTTAAGGCTTATGTGGGTAGTAAAAATACTAACAATGATAACATAATAAAAAATAGTGTGGGGGCGGGGGGGGGGGGGAAGTACATTATTTGTTTAAGCATACTTAACATAAACATGGGAAATCAATCAATAAGGTGCAGTTTTTACGAACATTTTGGCTGCAATAGATCTCCAACACATTCTGTCCTTCGTCTTGGTTGTACTCTCTACCAGCATGCTGTTTGTCCACCTACTGAATTTATCCTCCCACTTGTATCATTGTTTACTGCTTGCTCTTTTGTCCCCTTTGATCTGTCCTTCCAATATGGTTTCCAAAAGCGTATTATGTCTTTTAATGTTGCCAGAATATTTAAGTTTAGCATGGAGTAAATTTCTTTTCATTTTCAGACTTTCGGAACCGTGTGGCGTTGGTAGTCATGGCTATACACAGCCTTCTGTCTTATGTACTTTCAATCAACTTTGACACAGATGATCTTCCATGCCATGATGTCAAACTGTCCAGCATCTGGTCTCTCGGTCTGTCTCTGCCTCTCCTCCCCTCCAACTTTCCTACTGTCATGATGTACTCCTGTTTTCTCCTTCTCATCACATGACCAAAGAATACAAATATCGGCAATCTGTTATCTTCGTGAGTCAGTTACTTTCGACATCTTCATTACTCTCTTTTTCTGTCAAGGGTATTCTCATCATGTGTCTATAAAACTTCATCTCCTTAACTTCCAAAAAAGTTTTCACTATTTAACCAACTGTCTATGATTTACTTCCATTTATCAAGATAGGATTTATATAGGTTTTCAAATTCTCTTTCTTGTCTCAATTGACAAACAAAAAAAAAAAACAAAAAAAAAATTACAGTAAATAGTCTTTATTTTGTAAAATAAAAAAAATATATTTATTTAAAAAAAGATTACATAAAATAGTCTAAAATACTGCGTTACTTTGGCTTTTCGACATTTAACTTTCTTAATACATCTTCCATCTTATGTTGTCAGGGTACCCAAATACTTAAACATATTAACTTGTTTGAGGTTTGTCCCATTTGCTTTGATGTTGCATTTTGGAGAGTGTGATGACCCTGCCTTGCAGCAAGTGCAGCCGAAAATCCGTGCGACAAACCGCCGCACGAGATGCTTGTGGTTAGAAAGGGAAAGTCGGAGTTTCGAAGAGAAAAGTCGTGCTGTCGTTAATGTAGTTCGAATTAATTGTAGTCAACATTGAGTAAATGATGATTGTGGCATATATGTGGTAGTGAACAGCGATGATTGTATTTGATTAATTGTGATGGAATAGAAGAAATAAACTGGCAGAATGTATACGGGAATTCGATGGGCTTTTTTAGTGTTGTCAATGGTAGAAAGTTGTATTTTTTCCAGTGTTAACGATCCATATTAAAAGTTAGCTAGCTTTCTTACCAATTACTTCTGTTTTTTTCTGCTGTTCAAACTAAGACCTTTGTTTACACTTTCCGTTTCACTTAGATCCATCATTTCTTGCAACTGAGTATCATTTTCGTCGTTTTACTCTAAAGCCCCCCTCCGCAAACCTTCCCCTCCCGTTTTACCTCAAGGATGTTGCCCGGCTCTCTAGCGTAGTTGGCTAAACCGGATGGCGCGGAGACCGGGTGACGAACACATTGTGATCCGGGTTCAATCACAGGGGTAGGCAGAAAAGCCACATTTTCTCCCAGATTTACGGTAATTTACAATGGAATCAAGGCCGAAAGGTTGCGATATCCGTAATACCGAGCCTAAGGGTTAACAACACATGGCTTCTGGATACTAAAACAAACAACCCCACGGATGTTTCTGCTTCAGAAAGTAGAGTACAACACGGGAGTATTTATATCCAGTTCCTATCCAGTTCTCTGTGACACGATATTTTTGGGGGGTAAGAGAGGAGGATGAGTATGGGTAGACTGAGTGAGTATGTGAAGTTCAATCCCACCAGGACAGCACAAAGAGCGGTAAATACTCGGTGACGCAAAGTGCCGCCATTGGGATGAGAATAACATGGGCCCAAGTCCGATACACCCCGTTCAAATCTGGGTTATATAAGGTCTCCCGACGACAGCTGATGTTTAGATTTATAATAAAATTGAGTCAAAAAATAAGAGTGCTTAACAAGGATCCACTCGTTCCTCCCCACCCCCTTTTTCCCCCTAAATCAGAATGTGGCAAAGGCAGTAAGTAAGTTTTACCCCACCAGGACATCGCACATCGATAACACAGTGCCACCATTGGGATGAGGATCCCCCCTAGAGTGGTAATATAAGGGCACCCAAAAAAGCTAGGGTGGGGCTTGAAAATAACAGGATATTGCATACCACAAGGGAACGACGAATATTATGTGTCACAAGCAATAATTAGGAGTTTACTTAGCCAATTGCGTATCCTTTACAGGAAGTTGCAGTACAAACCCCGACATTTTTTAGGCTATTGTGGTTGTTCTAGGCAAGTTTACGTCTAGTAGTTTGCCAATGCTTTCCAGCTGGTCGGCTTTCCGACACCACTGTCAAAACCAACGCAATGCGGAATGCCCGCAGCTGGGATCGAACCCGGCACCCCGGCATTACGAAGCGCGTTCGCAACGCCCAAGCCACAGACGTCGAGTAAGAGTTTATAAGAGCCAGATATGTTGGAAGGTAAAGCGCATATTACAGCACAACGCACCGACCGCCCTACTAATGGCGACCCTAGCAGAAGATAAGACTTGGGTCATTAATCCATATCACTTTAAAACAAGCTCCTTGTGTGTGTGTGTGTGTGTGTGTCAGTGTGCGTGTGTTTTGTGTGTGTGTATTGAAGTGTGTGTGTGTGTGTGGGTTAATGTGTGTGTGTGTGTGTGTGTGTGTGCGTGCGGGGGGGGGTGTGTGTCTGTGTGTGTGTGTGTGTGTGTGTGTGTGTGTGTGTGTGTTAAATCAAACTATAGGTTATCAAGGGTTGTAAATATTGATATAGATAAGGCTCCTATTTTTACAGGTAGTTGTGTCCCTTAGTTAGTGACCTTTAACAGATCATTTTACTGATCCATCCATCAATTTATGGAAAAGAAAAAAAAAACTCCCCCAAAAATCAACTTCCTTGTGTCTGTTTTGTTAAAAAATATCAATTGCACCGACGCTAGTGGCTTGGAGCGGTGGTACTCGACATGAATAGGAATTGAAGCTCCACCCTGACTTTTGCCGGGGGCCGCAATATAGGCAGGCCATAAATATGGCCAAATGTCTGAACGCGGTTTCTGGGACCTCTCCACGGCGATCCTCATCCACATGGTGGCACTTTGTGTCATCGGATGTTTATCGCTTGTGTGATGTCCTGGTGGAGTAGAAAGTCAGTCAGTCAGTCAGTTATTGTTTACACCTTTACGACTTTCCAGACGATTGTGTTATGTTGTGCTAAAGGTAAAGATGTCTTCTTCCTCACACTTACCGGCTGTGAAAACCCAGTGGAAACTTCCGGTTGTTTGTCTCGATCTGGTCTTTAGTCTTCTGTGAGCGCCTCTGTTTAGAGAACTGTTGGAATTTTGTCAGGAGGCAAGGGGGTTGGGGTTAGGTTTATAGCTGCATACGTTATTGTGGCTAAGATATTGATTAGTTCTAGTTTTCTCTTCCATAAGACTCAAAACCCAATGCTGTTCATTAAAAAAAAAAAAAAATAGGAAATCTAGACAACTATAAAACGAACATACAGGGGCACGGGAGGGTTAGGGGAGGGAGGGTAGCGCAGCAGTGGCAGTCGTGAGCTTTACAGATGCCGAGCTGCTGCCGAAAAGTGACAGTGCTCTGTTTGTCGCCCGTTCACGACGTAGAACACGGAACGATTAAACAGAAGGCACCGTGACACCTCTAGAAGATACAGTAGCCTTTGAGAACGGTCACGGCTCATGAATTGGAAGCCTCAGAAATCTCGCTCGATTGCGAAAAGCAGGCTTTTGCAGACACAAACGTGAGTTGTACCCACACAGAAAGGGAAACATGTGAGTTTGGTCGTTATTTACACAGGACTACAGGTTTGACAGGTCCGGTTCAGCCGTTACGAGTGTCCTAATTATATCTTACGTAGAGATACTGTACTGGAGAGACAGAGATTTGATTTAGATCAGAGATACGCCAGTTAAGTGATTGTGTGTGACTGTTCGAATCTGTACTACTGTAGACTTATGTAATGTGCAATGAAGGCTCTCTAGCTATAACGTTCATTTGTCCTTTGTGTTTGTGATATTGTAAAGCTGCTGGTTCGACCTTTGATCTGGTTAGATATCTTTACAGGTTGAAATGCGGATTTCTAATCCACTCTGTTGTTCTTTCGACGTCTATGGCTTAGTCGGTGCGACCGCGCTTCGTAATGCCGGGGTGCCGGGTTATATTCCAGCTGCAGACCCTGCGCCCTACGTTAGTATCTATAGTGATATCTAGATGCCGACCGTCCATAAAGCAATGGCAAACTATTGAATGTGAATTTGCCTAGAAAAACTACAACAGCCCAAAAAAAAAAAAAAATGCTGGGGCTGGTTCTTCAATGGAATGTAAAGGATACGCAACTAACTTTTTGACCTGTTGGCTTGCCACTCAGATTGATATTTTTGTTTATTTCAAGGTGGTAAACTTTCAAGTAGCAGCTCAGACGCGACTAACCCATCGACCAAACGTGAGAATCGCATTTAAATGACATCCTTAGCAACGCAGGACTGCAGGATGTACACATTTGGTGGAGCAGCTGCTACGCATTTGTAGACTGGATGGGGTATCAGAGATTTGCCCTGGTGGCTTGCCATTTAGATTGGGATGTTGAATCCCCATAACGGTCGAGTTTTCAGGTAAAAGCATTGAGAGAGGAAAAAAAAACCTAAAAGAAAAAGTAAAAGGACAGAATGGGAATCATATGGCATTACGATAGTGAGCCTGACCTCCTTTTTCACAGCAGAAAGCTAGGGTAATATTATGCAGACCAAGTGGCGTCTAGGCATAATGATGCTTTTCTTTGTCAGTCGTATTCGTCGCTGCGTTTACGTGATAAATAAACTGATAAAATACTTGAGAAACGCCATGGGCGGGTGGGAATCTTCTACAATAACGAATAACATAATGAAATTTTTTACACCAATGAATCATGTTCTTCTTTAGTTCCTCTTACACCGCTGTTGGTGTCGAAGGAGATATCAAGTTATGGGTCTTGCGTTTCCGGCTACCCCACCTATAGACGGGGAGGAGACGTGGTAACAGTGGTCTAGTGGCTAGACAATCGCCTGCTGATCGAAAAGTCCTGGCTTCGGTTCCTGATGGGAGCCAGACTTTTTTTTCTCTCAAAAATGACCTTGGCTCCCAGGTCCATTCAGCCTTAAGTGGGTACCAGGTGCAGTCCTGGGAAGTAAAGGCGGCAGGTATGATGCTGACCACATCACCCACCAAGTGCTGCTTGGTCTATAAAATATAGGTCTAGCCCTAGATACTCAATACGCCTGAAAGACATGCAAAATGATTGTTTACTTTTACTTACAACAATAAACAGATCGTGCTGAACGCAGTGTTTGTGAAATCTTCTACAAGAATGAATACCGCCATGCAATCTTTTACAGGAATAAAGAGGGAGGGGGGGTAGGGGGCCAAATCTTAAAAAGGAATTAGGGGTGGGGGGATCTTTTAAAGGAATGAGTGCTTCAGAAATCGTTTGCGAGAATGAATAGCGCAAAGAAATTTTTTACAAGAAAGTGAGTAGATTCATGAAATCTTTTACAATACTGAAAAAAAAAAAGAAAAGAAACTGACAGGTAATCTGAGATCCTTTTCTTAGGATGATCTTTTCCTCTCTATATACGTCTAAGGGATTCATAAATCAACAGAACAATAAAAAGCTCAAGGAAACATTTCTGAATGGAAATAAACACACATATTTCTCTGAAATTATTAGCAGACAGTCCAGTCATTCAACAAGCGATTACAGGAAGATTGTGAGGCAGCTGTCTCAACAGTTGAGAACGCTGGGTTGTCCTGCTGCCGGCCTAGGATAGAACTATAGGAAAGATTTATAGGATTGTATGTTTACTCTGTCGGGGGCTAATAAATCACAACCGGCATATTCCCTGGCACCTGCACACTCCATGAGGTCCTAAATCCTCAGTTTCAAAGACCCCCTCTCGACAACAATGGTAAATACAGGAAGCTGTAACAATCAAAAGAAATCTAAGTATGAAGAAGACAGGAAGATACTAAAAGAAGGAGAGAGAAGGGGGTATTGGACAGTTTAACATTAATGAACAGAAGAACACATGTATTACAAAATATGGTTCTTAATTTTTTTTTTAAATGCACACCTAACAAAGGATACACAGAAGTTCCCTGGAAAGTCTAATGTTCTAGGGGTGTTATGGGTTTGGGTTAAGGCTGGGGTTAGGATCTTTATCAGTCTCGACCGTCTCAGAGATACCGACTAACCCTTACTCTAACACAAATCCAAAAGTCGTGGGTTCGTTCCTCAGCGGCACCCTTCAGTTTATGAGTGCAGGTTTTACGGAGATCCTTGCGGACCGTCGCCGGAGCTAAGGAGTTTGTGCTCTGCGCGGCGCTCTCGTCAGGGGATCAGCCGTTCTGTGGAGAGAGACTGAGCCATACGGGATGAAACCCGTTAAAATGAAGTCGATCCTCTCGACTTTAACCTTAAAAGGTAGGTCCTAGTGTCCTGCATATCTGTTTATTTTGTCTCTTACATATTTGCTAAAAATCAGTATTGGAACTCTGCGCTGGTTACTGAAGATAAGGACGGAGCATGCATGGGATTGCCCTAAGTGCGGTGGTGTCAATGACTCAGCTCTATTCAACTCTTACATATTTGCTAGTTAACTGCCCTAAATAGGTAATTTTTAAAATCAGTCAATGTCCCCTATGATAAGAAGCCTAAATTGTTTCCTTACATTTCCCCAGTGCGAGTCAAACCCTCAGATCCGTATTGGGGCATAAACAATACTAGCGGCGAGAATGTAGCTTGAGAGAAAACAAGAAAATTTAGAATGATTTAAGAAACGAGAAGCGAACGGTTATAAAGCTTGGCTCTGAAGCTCGAGACCCGGGTTCGTATCTTTGATAGGGCTGGGCATTTTTTGTCTGGGGTAAAATGTCGGCTCTGTGGCTGAGTCGATGCGAACGTTTCGTAATGCCGGGGTGCCGGGTTGGATCCCAGCTGCGGACCATGCGCCTAGCGTTGGTTCCAACAGTGGTATCAGGGGGCCGACCTTCCAGCAATCAATGGCAAACTACTGGACATAAATTTGCCTAGAGAAACCACACAACAGCCAGGGGCTGCTGGGGTTGGTTTTGCAACGTCCTGTAAAGGATACGCAACTTACCTGGATCAGAATAAAAACCTCACAGTCATAGTCGTAGGGACACAGCACTAGCCATGCGGTTGTAAATCTTTAGGCTCAAAGACCCCCTGCCTACACCCTAGAAGTGGTATAATAAACGCAGTAATTGGCAGTTTAAAACCAAACTAAAAAATGGCATCAAGAATGCTAATAGACTGCTATGCTTGGGGCATACTGAGAGAACGTCCTATAGTACAGACAAAAACTGCGTACAAAAAACAAAAAAAAGGAGACAGACCATAATTTGAATAAAACATACTCAGAACGATATTTTGTAAAATCATTGTCTCCAGTGTGCTTGGTTTATTTTCATATTGATATTTTTCTAATTCGTCAAGATTCAATGATAGGCACTCTCCTGAACACAGAATCTGTGATTGAAAGTATGGCAGTAATAACAACATGAAACTGAGATCGTTTTTTTTTTTTTTTTTTAAATTAAAGACAACATTGACACTGCACTAAATTACTGAACCGTAACATAGCCAGTAATGAACAAGCAGTGAAGAGATCGATTGACATGCTGTGATTAAGGCGCACAGTAAAACTAGAGTGTTTCAAAAACAAAAGCATGGCAACAAAGACCTAGTAACAGCGAGCAGGAAAGAAGACTAACTGGAAGAAAATAAATTAAAAAATAACAAGTCACATTATTCTGCTAAATTAACTTTCTCTCTGAGGACAATTTGACCCCTCAGACAGATACATCAGCACTTACGATCAATTAGAAAAATTATTTAAAAAAATTAAACACTTTCGCTATCACTTATGAAGTGCAGGCGGGTGATTGGGGGCGGGGAGGGAAGGGGGAGGGGGTCTTGAGCCTGAATTGTTCAGGGACTAATTGTTCGTTCACCAGTTTTTCAAAAAAACAGTTAGGGACATTTCATTTCATGTTCAAAGACCCAGGAACAGACCAAGTATGGCGAAACCTGATTGCAGTGAAGCTGAAATCTGGACTGATTTATTCACTACATTTTGTCAAAAAATGCTGCAGACCTGCTTCAGTGTTGCCGCTTTTCTTTGAAAAAAAAATATCCAAAACGGGGTCAAAATATATGTAAAAAGATCTAAATCTGTGTGGAAAAGATCTAGAAAAAACATCCAAATTGAAAAAGTCAAAAATTACATAGATTTTGTTATGACTTACCCTACATAATCATGTTCTCACCTTCACTGATGTCTGCCTCACAAGATCCACAGGATAAACTTAGCTTGGATAATGAAGTTGAAGCTTAAGATCCAAACTGACCCTGGTATGCTTTAGCTGTTCAAATGTCTTTATAAGTAGAACAGTAGGCTTATTTCTCTAGTCTCATCAGGAAGAATTTTAATGGCACGATAGCATTTAAGAGGTCAAATTTCATCCTGTTTTTTAGGTTATATTTGATATAATTCCTAGCACTGAAAACTCTTTCTACGCCATCATTTGAGTGGGGTAGTATAATGGCAGACATGGCACTTTAAAGAGCTTACAGAATGGACTGGTTGATGAGGCATCTTTAAATTGTCTCACTTCACTCCATAACGCTTTAGTTTTTGTTTTGTTTGTCCATTCAGCTGACTTTATTTTGGTTAAATGATATTCTGCTTCCTCGACACTATTATCAGTAGCCCCTAAAAATCTCATAACTTTACAATATTTAGGTATGTCCTTTATGGGCTGAAGTATGTTGCTCACAGAAAAAAGTGATATATTTTCAAAAATCTAGATTTTAGGAATCTCTGCTTCAACTGCCTTAAATTTAGATAAGGGAAACTTGACAGCGTTTTTTTAAGTTGTTTTTCTCTTCCCTTTT
>CAJHNH020006110.1:7500-10000 GCA_905116865.2 Candidula unifasciata
TGAAGTCCTCGTTCACTCGTTAAAAACTGTGTTTCGTCTGTAATTGAAGGGGTAAGGGGAGGAGTGTGGGGATCTGAGCGACTGTGAGCTTGTGTCTGTATTTATAGATAAACATATATATGTGCGTGCGCGCGCGCGGGAGTGTCTGTGTGATGTGTATGGGAAAAAGAGGTGTTAGGTAGTTCCTGAGTTTGTGTAGGTTATAAATGCCTGTATATCGGTTGTAAGTGTGAGGGTTGTAAATGGCTGTATGTCGGTTGTGAGTGTGTGTGTGTGTGTGTGTTGTAAATGGCTGTATGTCGGTTGTGAATGTGTGTGTTGTAAATGGCTGTATGTTGGTTGTGAGTTTGAGGGTTGTAAATGGCTGTATGTCAGTTGTAAGTGTGTGTTTTGTAAATGGCTGTATGTCAGTTGTAAGTGTGTGTTTTGTAAATGGCTATATGTCAGTTGTAAGTGTGTGTTTTGTAAATGGCTATATGTCAGTTGTAAGTGTGTGTTTTGTAAATGGCTGTATGTCAGTTGTAAGTGTGTGTTTTATAAATGGCTGTATGTCGGTTGTGAATGTGTGTGTTGTAAATGGCTGTATGTCGGTTGTAAATGTGTGTGTTGTAAATGGCTGTATGTCAGTTGTAAGTGTGTGTTTTGTCAATGGCTATATGTCGGTTTTGAGTGTGTGTGTGTGTGTTGTAAATGGCTGTATGTCTGTTGTGAACGTGTGTGTTGTAAATGGCTGTATGGTGGTTGTGAGTGTGTAGGTTGTAAATGGTTGTATGTCGGTTGTGAGTGTGTGGGTTGCAAATGGCTGTATGTCGTTTGTGAGTGTGTGGGTTGTAATTGATTTATGTCGGTTGTGAATGTGTGTGTTGTAAATGGATGTATGCTGGTTGTGAGTGTGTGTGTGTATGTGTGTGTGTGCTGTAAATGGCTGTATGTTGGTTGTGAGTGTGTGTGTGTTGTAAATGGCTGTATATTGGTTGCGAGTGTGTTGGTTGTAAATGGTTGTATGTAGTTTGTAAGTGTGTATATTGTAAATGGTTGTATGTCATTTGTGTGTGTGTGTGTGTGTGTGTGTGTGTGTGTGTGTGTGTGTGTGTTGTAATTGACTGTATGTCGGTTGTGAGTGTGAGGGTTGTAAATTGCTGTTCGTCGGTTTTGTGTGTATGGGTTGTAAATGCCTGTATGTCGGTTCTGAGTATGTGGGTGGTAAATGCCTGTATGTGGGTTGTGAGTGTGTGGGGATTGTGAATTATGTTTGGTGGTTGTATATATCAAGGGAGAAGGGGCCGCCGAGGCCACCTTCTTATAATATTATTTTGCGTTCGGGGGCTTCAAGAGGCTTTAGCTTTGCTTGAGTGTGCAGTAATACTATTTATTAAAATGTGCTGAATCGCAAATCGATTTTATAAAATTGCGAAATGGCATGAAATGTAGTTCACAGCGAAACCGTGTAGATGGTTAGAGTGAAATCCTACTAAGCCCCCTAGTAGATTTTCTAGGTTCAGCCCCCTTAGCCTCACATAAATAAATATGAGGCGGGGGAGCGGAGGGGTGATGTTCACGTGCCTGAGAGGATTGTGTCAATTAATAAGGATTGTGTGAGAGGTTGGGAAACTTTTATTCCATTCTCCAAAATACCAGAACTCGATATTTGTCTGTTTTCCTTTATACGGGGGGGGGGGGGGGGGGCGGGCGGATGGGGGTGGGGTAGGTGGTAGTGGCAGGGCGAGTTTACCAACATTTATACATTATCCTAAACAAAGGGAGGAGGAAGGGGGTGGGGGTGTACACAGAGAACAGTAAAGACTATCATAAGAAACAAATGTCCAGTGAAGTTGGATGTCGTTACTTAAGTGCATATATCTCAGCTATGAGGTAAACAACTACTGGACGTAAATTTGCCTAGAGTAACCACACAACAGCCAGGGGCTGCTGGGGTTCGTTCTACAACGTCCTGTAAAGGATATGCAACTTACCAATTGGGTAAACAGGCACTGAGCATCAACGGCACTGGAACAATTGATAAAGAACAACCAGAATACATGTACGACACAATACAAATTGCCTAGTTTGATGGAGATCAAATCAGACAAGCGCAAATTGATATTATGCTGTTAGAGCTCTATGAGAAAGAAGAGAATTAACGAGACAATGAGGAGCAAACTATGGTTAGGACACGATGTACGCAGTTGTAAAGGATAGAATGAGTTAAATGAGGGTATATGCTCTAAATAAAGGGCATAGAATACCCAAGAAGAAGGAATAAATAGATATTATTCTAAACCATTAGGCTTATAATCAGATAATAAATAATATAGAGGCAGAAATGGGCTTCAACATATCTTCTTTGTTCTATTCGTTCTCGTCACCTTGTCCTCGTCATCCCCCCCCCCCGTGGTCTTCGTAATCTTCTTTTTTTTTTCTTTTCTTCACCCCCCTCCCCCACCCCCACCCCTCATCGGGCCTGCATGCCCCCTAGATGTTTATCCTATCCACGATTCAA
>CAJHNH020006111.1:0-2500 GCA_905116865.2 Candidula unifasciata
TCTTCCTGATTTCTCCATCTCTCTCACTCTCTATCTCTACCTCTCTTTCCTTATCTCTCTCTCTCGCTCTCCTGTCTCTTTCCTTTCTCCTCCTGACCTTTTCTCCCCATTTCTCGATTTCTATCCTTTTCTCTCCCCTCTCTGTCATTCTTCCTCTACCCTCTCCCTACCCCTCTCCCTTTCTCTTCCCTCTCCCTTTCTCTTCCGTCTCTTTTTCTCTTCCCTCTTCTTCCTGCCCTCCGTCGTTTTCTCTTTTCTTTCTCTCTACCTCTTTTTTCTCTCTTCCCAACCTCTTTCTTTCTTTCTCGCTTCCTAGTCTCCTCTTCTCTCTCTCTCTCTCTCTCTCTCTCTCTCTCTCTCTCTCTCTCTCTCTCTTCCCACTCTCTGTCCCTATCGCATAGTCCTCGGGTCCCAAAGTCCAGTGCTTATCTGTATTTTGTTGATGAATAATTCTGACCCGGTACAGAGTCCAGTCTGCACGCCCCCGGCACGCGCTCGTCTGTGTCTGGGTGTCGTCAACAATCAAATGTTTGTTGCCTGTCCTCTTCAGAACATACAGTCCGTTCCATAAGTTGTGCTTAACTTAAAAAATCTGTCACTCAGCAACCGTTCGGGGTCAGTTATTGAGATTTTAGCATGCAGCCTGTTAATAATAATGTCCTTGTGAGATTTTGTTAAATGCAGACTTCTTCTTCGTTTCTTTCTCTTTGCGTTCACCGGCTGTAAACTCTGGCGGAAGGTTCTGGTTGTTCATCCACTTCTGGACTGCAGTACTGTTCCAGAACCCGAGTGCTGCGTGTGTATCCGTTTTACAGATGTAACTCATTTATATGCAGACTGCTGGTTCCTTGCCTCTCAGACAGATGCACTCCCGCTTTGAAGGAAACTCCCAATTAGTCGACTCTTACGACATGCTTTTGGGTAGGCAGTGAATCTTTTCTTGTTTTCCCTATGACAGGGCCCCTGAACTCACACGGGGAGTTTAATGCAAATAATCATCTAGTTTCCATTTGACTTTTTTTTGCGTTACATATAAGGAAGGGGTGGGGGGGGGGGGGACAGACACCGATTCAAAGCAAATAATAAGCCTGCTCAAAGTAAACTGAGCAACGAGAACCTTTCAGAAATCAAACTTCAGGCGTTTCCTAGGCGTTTCACTCCCAAAAAGTCACTTCCAGTATTAGCCTCCCGTTAGTTGTGAATTTTTCATTGTATGCGGGATAGGCTATTGAAATAATCACAAGGCGTCACTTCACATGTGAAGTGATTTTCAAACAGTCTCCAAGCGTGTGTCAGTTACAATAGATTCTATTTTTAGGGAAAACAAATTATTAGCCAAAGAAAAGGTCAAAGAAAACAGCGGCATCTGTGCAATTATAAATTATAAAATCATACGGTCATGAGAAATCTAAGGCAACGTGCAAAAATTATTGTCGATCCGTACATAAGCTTTCAAGATATTTGTTAGCGTTTGAGTGCGAGACTTTAGAGATGCTCTGTATAACAAACCAATTCTAGCATTTATTTATTGTCTGCTGTGTCTAAATCTTTTTCCCAGTCAAGGTTTTTCACTTCCCTGCAGTCGGGTTTTCCCATACTTGATCCGTTCCTGTGCCATTGAAAATCAAATGAAACGTGCCTCACTGTCCCATTTAAGTACGCAAACTAGTCCGGCACAATCCAGAAATATTCGCACGAGGTAAATGCATATGTCAGTTGCAAGAAGTGCCACAGTCGACATTTGACAGAAATGCAGTCTTTCGTTGATGGAAGTAGTTGGACCCGAAAATATTGCATAAGGTATTTCACCAGCCTACAGGTAAATCGGTTCCTGATGAGAGTCGGCTTGGGTACCAGGTACAGTCCTGGGAAGTAAAGGCGGCATCACCCTATATTGTGCCGATTGATCTATAAAATATAGGTCCAGCCCTATATACCCTATACGCCTTAAGGCGTGAAAAAAGGGTCCTTTACTTATTTTACTTACAAGTAAATCGGCTACCGGCCATATTCAATATCACAACTCAGCCGCTGCACAAGTGAAAGGCATTTCACATGAATAACACAGCTTCTAGTGCTGTATTAAGCAGTTAGTGGATTCTTACGGCATGCTTGTTGGGGAGGCAGTAAGCCTATTCCTGTTTTACCCATAATGGGGCGCTGAAACCCACAGGGGGAGATTACACTGTGTAAACGGTGTCACTAAAATCTGTACTAAATAATGATCGGCTGGACGCAAAAATGTAACCAGGATGTTAATCAAAACGAAAGACACAGGCTTCGCGAAATCAATGACCCAATCACCAGGGATAATTGCCTACACAAACGAAATAGAAACGACCCTACAGTGAATATAGTATCAAGCCATGACCAGCTTGAGCCAGCCATGATCAAGCAAATATTACACCCCCTTCCTCCCTTTCCACGTACGGTAAAGTCAACAAATAAAGGACTTTTTTCCCAAGCATTCAGATGTATTGGGTATATAGGTATGGACTTA
>CAJHNH020006111.1:5000-14937 GCA_905116865.2 Candidula unifasciata
AAAGAGAGAAGAAGAAGAAAAAGAGAAAGAAGAAGATGGAAGATCGAAAGAAAAAGAGAACGATCAAGAACCGACACCACAGCCACCAAACCTGCAGCATGTCATTGAGGGAAGTAGTCGGGCACGGTAAGTTGGCTATACACATTTAAAATCATTACATAAGATATTTCACCAGCTACCGGCCATATTCAAGACCGTGATTTAACCTCTGCGCGAATGGAAGGCATTCCACGTGAAAAACACAGCTCACAGTGCTGCATTAAGCAATAAACTTAGAAGCACAGTCAGCGAAACCGTAGACCTCCGTCCATATGTAGAAATACGTAGAAACTGCATTAGCATGGCGCTGTCGGGAGCAAAAATAACTTCGAAGCTGAACATTCTGCCATATCTAGTCCTCCAGATTGGACCGGTAGTCTTGGGATTTCTGTGTGGTTATATTAGGCTATGGTACATGATGTATTTTTAGTTTGTGATTTTGTTAGTCTTTAACTCTGGTAGGGTAAGTGTTGGCAGGGATAACTACACTTGTGAGAGGAAGGGTAACAACTTATGTGAGGGAATGTAACTACACTTGTTTGATGGAGAGTAACTGCCCTTATGTGAGGGAAGGTAACTACACTTCTGTGAGGGAGAGTAGCTACACGTGTGTGGAAGAATGTAACTACACTTTGGTGAGAGAATGTAACTGTAATTGTGGGAGGAAGGGTCTATCTATTTTTGTTTGAAGGAAGTTAACAACACTAGTGTGAGGTGAGGTAAACTATACTTACTTGAGGGAGGGTAACTACCTACACTTATGTGAGGGAGGGTAACTACCTACACTTATGTGAGGAAGGGTAACTACCTACACTTATGTGAGGAAGGGTAACTTCACTTGTATGAGGCATGCTGGTTCTTGACTCACGTGTGTGCAGCCTGTTGCTGTTCTCGCTCTCCACCCACCCCCCCCCCCCCCAACCAACTTACTTTCTTCTTGTTGTTATTCACCTTTCCTTGCCCTATTGAATTTCCCTACAAATCAAATACAATCATTTATGGTTACATAAAAACTTTTGGCGACACGTTCGCCGCAGTCCACATTCCTTACCCATCCGTGAACTTCCTTGTTGCAGTATGTGTTCGTTCAGTAATTTTCCCTTCAAGGTGAACTTGTCACACCTTTGATTCTGCTGAGCCGGATGAATATCCCTTTCAGGAGCCGAAAATGGCCTCCAAGTGACGTCAGTCATGGATCGATGAACTCAAGTGCTCTGTTGCCAATAATCCCCCCCCCCCTTTTTTTTTTCACCCTTCCTCTCTGGCCTTGATTCGGGACAGTTACGTATGTGGTGTGCAAGGTCGCAACTGGGTCATCGTTGCTAGAAGGTTGGATATGTGATTGTAGAAAGTTGGATATGTGATGCTAGAAGACTGGATGTGTGTTGCTAGAAGGCTGTACATGTGATGCTAGAAAGTTGTACATGTGATGCTAGAAGGCTGGATGTGTGTTGCTAGAAGGTTCGCTGGATGTTGCTAGAAGGTTGGATGTGTGTTGCTAGAAGATTGGATGTGTGATGTTAGAAGGTTTGATGTGTGATGCTAGAAGGTTGGATTTGTGATGCTAGAAAGTTAGATTATGTGCTGCTAAAAGGTTCGATGTGTATTGTAGGAGGTTGGATGTATGATGCTAGAAGGTAGGATGTATGATGCTGGAGGGTTTTATGTGTGTTGCTAGAAGGTTGGATAAGTGTTACTAGAAGGTTGAATGTGTGCTGCTAAAAAGCTAGATGTCTGTTGCTAAAAGGTTGGATATGAGTTGCTCAAAGGTTGAATGTGTTTCAAAGGTGGGGATTTGTTATGAAGAATGGAAAAGAAAAGCGTGTGCTAGGGCCCAAGTCTTGTCCAATTCGGTAGGATGATATGAACGATCCCCCCCCCCCCCGGTAACTGACACGAGAAGCACCTAACACCCCTAGAATGGGGGAATGTCCTGTGTATTCCAGGTTTCCTTTTGTTTGGGGTCGTCTAAAATTATAATGCCGGTTCCTGGCCTAAAGCTGGCAAGGGAGCTAAATGGTCCCCATACCATGCATAGACTTCTGCTAATTATTTGTTTATATTACCTGTCACGATACGATCTCAGTGATTCCAGAAGTTAGTACTTGTAATAAGTTCTTCTGGTTATTGAGAGACAAGAGACTATGCCCTTAAAAAAAATGTTACTTTAAACCGAGATTGAAGAAGTTAAAGAAGACTTCCAGTCCTAGTCCAGACAAAGTAGAAAACCTTGGGTAATATTACCTAAAACTTTACACTGTAGCTAGGAATTCGATTCTCATGCCAGTGTCAGAATGTTAAAGAAAGACACAGACTGTAGAGGCCAGCGAACGGGGAACTTAGCATCACACAAGGAGCTGGAACGTAGGTCATAAAAGATTACCTAACACGAAATTGAGCGGACTGTAGAGAAAGAAGAAAGAAGAAGAAGAAAGAAAGAGAATTTAACAAGAACAGAGTAATTCTGGGGAAGAACTGGTGTTTGCATGAGGAAGGTTTTATCTTGGTCAAGGTCGAACTGAAGGCCGTTCACTGTGAGTGACAGGTAGAGACTGGTTAGCCAATTTGAAGTTGATAGGTAGAAAAGAGGCGGAGCTTAAGCCATCATCTGAGGGTTGGGAGAAAAACTAAGGAAAGGGAGGAGTTTTATTTAGACAATAGATTGATACTTATACTTCGAGCCTGTGGAATTCCCGTCATTAATCGCAGCCTGCCGGCAGAAACAAACACTGGTCGAAGTAAAAGAATATTTTACTGTCGAGACTCTGGTTTGGCGATAGATGGAAAAGTTTCCCAAAGCCCATGTGACGATCAGTCCATGAAGAAGACTACATTGTGATTTGACTCGAGCCAGCTGGGAACGAGGTGAGAGAACGAGGTGGAGGACGAGGGGAGAACGAGGTGGGGAGGGAAGTGGAGAATAAGCTGAAAACAGGCAGACAACAGCGCAAGGAAGAGTAGGGAGAACAAGCAGTGACAGTTCCTCACGGCTGTCAGAGGCTTATAAGTTGGTTAACCCCTTATGTTAACCTTTTATCATCATTATCATACCACTCTAAACCCCGAGAGCTGCTTTGTCTCGCTGAAGCGTATCACTTTCATTAGCCAGTCACGTTTGTGTAAATCAACAAACTGGGAATTTCATTGTAGTAAATAAAGCTGTATGTCAAGTTTTTAAACTACATAGTTTGTTAAATTCCAAAGTTTGTTCTTACATGTTTAATTAAAAACTGTTAGAATAGAATACCATTTGGTGGGGGCTCAAAATAATATAATAATTCTTTAATTTATTCATAAAAACCGGGAGAAGGTAGATGAACGGAGGAATCACTTGCCCTGTCTAATAACTCATTTAGTATGATCGGACATCTAAAATTCCTTGCTTTCTCTGTGGGTCAACCAAGTTCAGCTAATGTTAATATACTTAACGAGCTAATATGGCTGTTTTCTTGGATATCCAGGACTTTGTCTGAGAGCAACATAGCTCAGATTTTAGTTCGGTTTATCTAGTGGAGAGAATGTGTTGAAAGGAAGATCCCTACTCAACAACATAAACATTTAAACCACGCGTCACGTCACATTACCATATTTTTGTAAGTGTATTATCATATGTCATTACAATTACAATCACTGATAGTAGTATTAGTAGTAGTAGTAGTAGTAGTAGTAGTAGTAGTAGTAGTAGTAGTAGTAGTAGTAGTAGCAGTAGTAGTAGTAGTAGTAGTAGTAGTAGTAGTAGTAGTTGTAGTAGTAGTAGTAGTAGTAGTAGTAGTAGTAGTAGTAGTAGTAGTAGTAGTAGTAGTAGTAGTAGTAGTAGTGGTGGTGGTGGTGGTAGTAGTAGTAGTAGTTGTAGTAGCAGTAGTAGTAGTAATTATTATTACACTTATAATAGTAATAACCTCGAAAAAGTGTAATGAAGATGTATTGAAAGAAACTAACTAGCGAAGAGAACTGACATCCGCCCATAGTTATTCGTCATGTCCATTTGGAGTGCCATTTTTAGCTATTTTGAAACCCCACCCTGGCATTTTGCCGGGAGCCCTAAATTTAGCTGGGCCATAAATAAGGCCTAACGGCTGAACGCGGTTTCCACCGGTGATCCTCATCCGCATAATGGCACTTTGTGTCACCGGGTGTTTATCGCAGGTGGAATGTCCTAGAGTGGATACAACTTACCTGCCTAACTACGCTCTTGAGGTCAGAACGTGAGAAGGAAACAACTAGAGTGTATTGTAACAGTGTAAAAGTTGGATGGGAAAAGGGGGGGGGGAAGAGAGAGAAGGAAACAACTAGAGTGTATTGTAACAGTGTAAAAGTTGGATGGGAAAAAGGGGGGGGAAGATGAGAGAAGGAAACAACTAGAGTGTATTGTAACAGTGTAAAGTTGGATGCGGAAAAGGGGGGGGGGAAGAGAGAGAAAGGAAACAACTAGAGTGTATTGTAACAGTGTAAAAGTTGGATGGGAAAAGGGGGGGGGGTGATGAGAGAAGGAAACAACTAGAGTGTATTGTAAAACAGTGTAAAAAGTTGGATGGGAAAAGGGGGGGGGGAAGAGAGAGAAGGAAACAACCTAGAGTGTATTGTAACAGTGTGTAAAGTTGGAATGGGAAAAGGGGGGGGGGGAAGAAGAGAGAAGGAAACAACTAGAGTGTATTGTAACAGTGTAAAAGTTGGATGGGAATAAGGAAAAGGGGGGGGGGGAAGATGAGAGAAGGAAAACAACTAGAGTGTATTGTAAACAGTGTAAAAGTTGGATGGGGAAAGGTGGTTTGGGGGGGGGGTGGAGAGAGAGAAAGGAAACAACTAGAGTGTATTGTAACAGTGTAAAAGTTGGATGGGAAAAAGTTGGGGGGGTGGAGAGAGAGAAGGAAACAACTAGAGTGTATTGTAACAGTGTAAAAGTTGGAGGAAAAAAAAAGGGGGGGGAAAAGAGAGAGAAGGAAACAACTAGAAGTGTATTGTAACAGTGTAAAAGTTTGGATTGGAAAAGGGGGGGGGGGAAGAGAGAGAAGGAAACAACTAGAGTTGTATTGTAACAGGTGTAAAAGGTTGGATGAAAAAAGGGGGGGGGGAGGAAGAGAGTGAAGGAGAAACAACTAGAGTGTATTGTAACAGTGTAAAAGTTGGATGGGAAAAGGGGGGGGGGAAAGAGAGAGAAGGAAACAACTAGAGTGTATTGTAAACAGATGTAAAAGTTGGATGGAAAAGGGTGGGGGGGGGAAGAGTAAAGAGAGAGAAGGAAACAACTAGAGGAAAATTGTAACAGTGTAAAAGTTGGATGGGGAAAAGGGGGGGGGGGAAGAGAGAGAATGAAACAACTAGAGTGTATTGTAACGTGTAAAAGTTGGATGGAAAAAGGGGGGGGGAAGAGAGAGAGAAGGAAACAAACTAGAGTGTTTGTATTGTAGAACAGTTGATGATGGAAAAAGGGGGGGGGAAGAGAGAGATGGAAAAACTAGAGGTATTGTCACGTGTAGAACAAGGGATTTGCGAGAGGGGGGGAAAGAGAGAGAGAGAAACAAATAGAGTGTATTGTAACAGTGTAAAGTTGGATGGGAAAAGGGGGGGGAAGAGAGAGAAGGAAACAACTACAGTGTATTGTAACAGTGTAAAAGTTGGATGGGAAAAGGGGGGGGGGGGAAGAGAGAGAAGGAAACAACTAGAGTGTATTGTAACAGTGTAAAAGTTGGATGGGAAAAGGGGGGGGGGGAAGAGAGAGAAGGAAACAACTAGAGTGTATTGTAACAGTGTAAAAGTTGGATGGGAAAAGGGGGGGGGAAAGAGAGAGAAGGAAACAACTAGAGTGTATTGTAACAGTGTAAAAGTTGGATGGGAAAAGGGGGGGGGAAGAGAGAGAAGGAAACAACTACAGTGTATTGTAACAGTGTAAAAAGTTGGATGGAAAAGGGGGGGGGGGAAGAGAGAGAAGGAAACAACTAGAGTGTATTGTAACAGTGTAAAAGTTGGATGGGGAAAAGGGGGGGGGGGAGGGAAGAGAGAGAAGGAAACAACTAGAGTGTATTGTAACAGTGTAAAAGTTGGACGGGAAAAAGGGGGGGGGGAAAGAGAGAGAAGGAAACAACTAGAGTGTATTGAACAGTGTAAAAAGTTGGATGGGGAAAAGGGGGGGGGGAGAGAGAGAGAAGGAAACAACTAGAGTGTATTGTACAGTGTAAAGGTGGATGGGAAAAGGGGGGGGGGAGGAAGAGAGAGAAGGAAACAAACTAGAGTGTATTGTAACAGTGTAAAGGTTGGATTGGAAAAGGGGGGGGGGGGAGAGAGAGAAGGAGACAACTAGAGTGTATTGTAACAGTGTAAAGGTTGGATGGAAAAAGGGGGGGGGGGGGAGAGAGAGAAGGAGACAACTAGAGTGTATTGTAACTGTGTAAAGGTTGGATGGGAAAAAGGGGGGGGGAGGAAGAGAGAGAAGGAAACAACTAGAGTGTATTGTAACAGTGTAAAAGTTGGATGGGAAAAGGGGGGGGGGGGAGAGAGAGAAGGAAACAACTAGAGTGTATTGTAACAGTGTAAAGGTTGGATGGGAAAAGGGGGGGGGGAGGAAGAGAGAGAAGGAAACAACTAGAGTGTATTGTAACAGTGTAAAGGTTGGATGGAAAAAGGGGGGGGGGGGGAGGAAGAGAGAGAGAAGGAGACCGAGAATGAAGATGCCGGAACCCCCTTTTTTTTTTTAGTTCACACTATCTCGGAGGTCGCGGGTGTAAACCTAACAAAGCTGGGTGTTTTTTCCTTCCAAAGAAATGACGTTGGTTTCTAGGTCGACCTAACCTAAGCACTATCACACCTTTAGTCAGCGCTGATGTAATTGCGACCTTGTTCTGTGAAGGCCATTGTGTGTCGTGAACTCTGAACCTTTAACAGTGTCAAACAAATATCGGGGGTAGGGGCGGTGAGAGTGCTGACGTCTGCGACCAATAATTAATTTGTTGAATCTTGCGTCTCCGCAGTGAAGGTTGGTTTCAATGTATCCACCGCTAACTTTGTGAATATCGCATAGCAAAGTCTAGTCTCTTCTGCGGTGTGACTCTTCTACCTCAGTCTCCTATTACTGTCATCATCATCATCATCATCATCATCATCTTCTTCTTCTTCATCCTCATCATCATCATCTTCTTCTTCTTCTTCATCATCATCTTCTTCTTCTTCTTCTTCATCATCATTATCATCATCATCATAATCATCATCTTCTTCTTCTTCTTCTACTTCTTCTTTTTCTGAGAGTTCACTGGCTATAAATTCCGGCGCAAAATTATGGTTACTGTTCCACTCCAGGTCTTTGGCCTTTATCCAGAACTTGTGCTGGCGTTGTATGGGACACACCTTGAGAAAAACCTGAGAATAATATAACTAGCGTGTCTTTGCACGAAATTCCTGACGATCATATGCAGATTGAAAAAAAAAAAAACGCACGCAGAAGGGAACTAGTGAGAGTGAAATAACTGGAATCTGTAGCGAACAGGCCCAGCTCCACCCACTTTCATATTTGACCACCTTTCATTGATGCTTGGTCTGGCTGGTCCAAGTTGCTCAATGTTACTGGGGTGTCCTGTGATCTACTGCTCTATCTCGTCGGACCTAGTGGACAGGGTTGGAGTTAGGGCAATTTGTACATGTTATAGGATCTAAACATAACAATAGAATACAAAGGCATTAAACAGGCATCTGAGTTTAAATATCTGGGAACTACATTTACCGAAGATGGGAAATTGGATAAAGAAATTGACATTAGATGCAGTAAAGCAAACCAAGTATTGGGACAGCTAGCCCCCCTCTTACAGAATAAGACAATCCCAATCAGCACAAAGAGACATCTTATTCAAAGCATATTTATTCCAACTCTGTGCTACCAGTGCCAGACATGGTCACTCACAACAAACCATAAAAGAAAATTAGTAACCACGGAAATTAGATGTCTGAGAAGGGCTGTAGGAGTGACCATAAGCAGAAATGAGATCATAAGAGAACAAGTCGGCACAGAACCAATTCTGGATTACATACAAAGACAGCAAGTGAAATGGTTTGCCCACTTAGAGAGAATGCCTTGTGACACCATACCATACAAAGCATACATGGGAAGAGAAGAAGGACGTAGAGCACGGGGTAGACCAAGAACAAGATGGAAGGATAACATCAGAGAAACTCTACAACAGCACGATGTGCCTATGGTCGAGGCAGCCAGAAGAGCTAGAAACAGAACCTTATATCTCCCTCGACACCCACAGCGGTAAAAGAGGAAGTGAAGAAGAAGAAGAAGAAGATAGGGTCGTTAAAGGCGCTCAAATCCTGTAACATAGAGCACGCGTGATCGCAGATAGGTGCGTCGACCAAGCTGACGTCCCTGATACTGCAATCATTAATGTGTAGGTGGGCGGAGCTAGGCCTGAGTTCGTTACAAGTTCCAAGTAAAAGGATGAACGAACGAATAAACGAACAAACTTTATTTTCAAAGGGTTACAAATTGGGCACGTAGGCCCGTCTGACATTCGGCCCTTCTGAGCACTCATTTTTCAGAGTAACAATGCCTGCTATCAATAATGCATGTTATGGATATTAGGGCTGTACCGAATAGTGATTTTTACTAATCGGCCGAATAAGAATAGTAGGACCAACTATTCGGCCGAATACGAATACGAATAGTGTATCATCATCATCAGGTGACTTGCCGACTGTCGTGTGCGATCATGCCTCTCCACAATCTGCTATCTCCTGCAGCATGTATCAGTTCGTGTGCTGACACACCTCCATGCCTTGAAACAAGACTGTCATGAATCTTCTATCGTTGTCTTCCTCTATCCCTCCTTCCACAGATCTTTCCAGTGGTCACCAAATGTTCAATTTTCCCTCTTCTCATAACATGGCTGAAAAATGACGACTGTCTCCTTCTGATGTCTGTGATTAGTTGTCTTCGGTCTCCCGCCTCTTTCAACACCATCGTTCTTTCGGCCGTTCGTTCGATGTAATTTAAACGAACTCTTATATTCTCGTTAGCAATATCTTCAAATTTGATTTGGGCGAAGACACCCTGAAAAAAAACAAAAAAAAAATGCATGATCTCTCTCTTTCTCCCCCCCCCCTCTCTCTCTCTCTCTCTCTCTCTCTCTCTCTCTCTCTCTCTCTCTCTCTCACACACACACACACACACACAGACACACACTCACACACACACAAACATACACACTGCGGTTAACATTTTATGCAGTTTGTACCACGCAACCAGGTCACAGCTTCCCCCGCTACGACAGATTAAGGCAACATAAACTGTTGTGTTAATGAGAGAGTTATTTCAGTCCATCACAGTTTATGCAGAAACGGGAATAAGGTAACCACTATTCGTATTCGGCCTGACCGCAACTATTCGGCCGAATACCGAATAGTTATTAGGTCCACTATTCGGCCCCGAAGCGAATACGAAGCGAATATTCGGTACAGCCTTAAATGATATAATAAAGAAATATCAATTATACAATAATGCATACACACATCATGTGTATACAATCGTACACACTCAAACACACGTATACATACTCTTATATTCTCATACATGCACACTCATATAGGCATACGTAATACATACACACACGCATCTACATATATACACAAACATAAAACACGTGCACATACATAGACATAAATTTACAAACAGAAAACACAAACACATACATTTATGGATATACATGCACACACACATTTCATACATACATACATACATACATATACATGCATCCATGCATACACACATATACAATCACATGTACAGACACCAACATAAGCCCACAACCACAAATTTACACTCATATGAATACATACACCCACATATATGCATACATACACATACATGCATATATACACGTATTTATGCATAAACTCACATCTTAAACAC
>CAJHNH020006112.1:0-47500 GCA_905116865.2 Candidula unifasciata
AAAAATGCCTGGCACACCATGGCTGCCTTCCTCGTGATTTAAGGCTCTGTTCTGTCAATGATAGGTAAACAGAATGATTCAAAATATTTGGCTCTTTTTAACAAACAAACCACACACAAACAAAAACCTAAAAAAAAAAAAACAGTTTTCCTATAAAACAGCATGGAGATTAAAAAAACCAAACATTGTGGCTAAAAGCCTTCATCAGTGAAAAAGAACAATGAAATTACATAAAAACCACACACTATACACAAAACTGAACTTTCTCAGTCTGAAGTAGTTACCATATCACATCTCAAAGATGTGAGCTTAAAAAGCAATAAATACGTAGGTAGAACAAAAATTGTTGATCAAAACAGAGAAGTTAAATTAATAACCCAGACACAAAGTATTAATATGTGTTTGTAGTAAACAACAGTAAGAACATCATATATCATTGGAATTACCATGGAAAAATGTGGCATATTATTTAGGATTGAAAGAGTTAAAGGAGTTCATGTAACAAAACGTTCTCCAAGTGACTCCCTCATTTCACCTAGGGCTTAGAATGTGTCTTCTTCTTGTCTTAGTAGTTCTTCTTCTTCTTTGCAGTCACCACCGGCTGTAAACTCCAGCAGGCTATTCTTGTTATTGGTCCACTCCTGGACTTTGGTCTTGATCTGGGACTGTAATTTTGACAGATCTGGCCTAGTAGTAATGCAGTCTGTTGGTTCCGCACTTCTCAGGCAGAAGCACTATAACTTCAAAGGAAAACCCCTAATTAGTTTACTCTTACCGAATGCCTTTTGGGGGAAGAAAAAAGGGGGAGGGGGATGAGGAGTCAGTGGAAGTATTCTTAGTAGTTGAGACAAAAACTTCAGTTGAAAAGTTTGGTTGTAAGACTGCATGTTTTCTCCCCTTTCACCTTCACTGAGCTTTATAGTCACACTCAATGTTGGTGAAATTTCCTGAAATCTTTTGCCCAGAGAAGCTGGGCCTAATTTCTCGTAAATATCATTTTTTTCCGACTTGTCTATAGGGACCTGTTTATGGGATGCAGTTAATGCTATTGGCTGTTTTTGTACCTGTGCAAAAGTTTTTAAGTTGTCAGTATATGAATACATTAGCATTTGAGGGGAGGGGGGTTGTCCCTCTGAGCCAAAAACACTTTTTAAAAGCCAATCTGATGCCAAATTCTCTTGTCAGCCTCAGTGATAAAGTAATCGAACAAGCCATATGATACATATGTTTTGTATACTCCAGGTAATGTATTCTTTTCAATGCTTTCCCCTGTTTGTTTTATTGATTACTACCTTCAAATATCTCTATAAATTTATAAAATGTGGATAAATAACGTTTTAGCAAATTTTTTTCTGACCTGCATAAACTTTAGTTTTTGCTAAAGATATTTTCTCAAATTTCAAAGAGGTCATGGTTTAAAAAAAAAAAAGTGTTCTTAGAGCAAGAGGGTTAACTCAACTGCAGTAATGCCTATTTGCAACAATTAATAAGTTTGCTGCTTAAAAATTCCACTCCTGGTTGAATATAAGCATATCTCAAACCGCTGCCTACGAGATTTGCTTAACTGGCGTATTCTGGAGCATTCTGACGACTAGCTGCTTCTTTGTGTGTGTGTGATCGCTTGCTTGATTAACACTGACACATGGGTTCTTATCATAAAACTGACCGTTTTTTGGAGGTCTCCGTTTTTTGGAGGTCTTCTTTAGCTACACACAGCTATGAGTCTAACTGCTCATTTCTTCTCAGTCGTTACCATCTTAATTTTCTTCAGACATTTTCATAACTGAGGATGGCGTTTGAAACTGGTGTTGTCTATTACATCATGAGATTCTTTCCCATGCTATTAAACTGTCACTTCGCTCATTCCTATCTTCTAGGTCACAGCCAGACCACTAATACTTTCATCCAGTATAGGGGACGAGGCATGGCAGAATGTTTAGCTTCGATGTTATTTTTGTTTTCAACAGCGCTTTGCTAATGCAGTTTCCACATATGGATGGTAGTTTACGGTTTCACTGCCTAAGCTACCAAGTTTAGCGCTTGGTGCAGCCCTGTGAGCTGTGTTTTTCATGTGGACTGCCTTTAATTTACGCAGCGGTTTAGACGTGGTATTCAATATAGTCGGTTAATGTGTGCGTTGATGAAATAGCTACATGTGCATAGCCAACTTATCGTGCTTGACTATTTCCATCAATGACAGACTGCATTTCTGATGGCGACTGTTGGCTTTGCTGCCTCTGGCCAGTGCCATATGCATTTACTGCATGCGCATATTTCTTGATTGTTCCGGCGCTAACTGTTTTGATCACCAGTTTTTTTTTTTTCAAATGGGATAGTGACTGACCTTTTATTTGATTTTTACTGGAATAGAAACAGAGCAAATATGGTGTTGACCTGATTGCAATGAAGTTGAAACCTCAACTACAACTAAGACTAAATCTGTCATTGTCTACTTTTCGCACAGAAGTTCCAGAGTACTGCCATCATTTAAAATGTCTTGTACTGGTCCAAGCCCTAGTCTGACATGATAAAATACATCACATCCTGCACTGTGCTATCTGCTGCTGGTTCATCTGTCATAAACAGATATCCTGAGATCTGACCCAAACTTTCACTAACAGCACTATCTGAGACATTCCAAACAAATGTAACAAATCCTGCAATTAGCCAATTCAAAATTGTTACCTTCTCTTCCGTATTTGTTCTTTCCCGGAGCATAAAATGATGTGTTCACCTAATATATTTGTCTTTACTTTTGTCAACTTTTGAAGCTCATGCCCTGCCCTTTCTTCCATGTGTATTTTAGTCTCCCTCAAAGTCTTCTGCCCTGTGGATTCCAGTGCAAGTTATTCTAGGAATTCTATTATCATATATTCTCAATGTGTTTTCTATCCAGCTTCAGTAACTGTTATTTTCCCTTTGAATAACAGGAATAAAGCTTTATCTCTCCTTATAATGTCATCATCATGTGCTGTGCCGGTAGTGTAAGCTGCTATGTTCGCCTCTCACATGATCACCAGAATCAGGGATCAGTTCAACGTTTTGGTCTCGCCCCATCCATGTGGCCAAGCCATTGAGATATTTATCTGTCTTCTGCTTGCTCTCCTTCCACCAATCTTACCAGTAGACACTGACTGTCCACGTCTAATTGCCGTAACAACTTTTATTTGTCTCCATGAGGACTGCTCAGTTGGTTTAGCTATCCCTCTGTGATATTCTTATCTGCTTTTTGTCCATATATCACACGCATATAACAACACAGGTTCTACATGGCATTTTAACCCTCTTTTTCTCACCACAGTGGGCATCTTCTTATTGGTGAGAATCTTTTGCATTTGGCTAAAGGCCGCTTTTGGAAATTCTTGAGTGTGTGCATCAGAGATTATCACGAATTTTCATTTTATATCTACTGATGTTGGCGCCTTTCCAAGAGAATAGTGTTATTTTGTGCAACAAGAAGGCATGAGAATCACAGCCACGGAGAGACTGACTATTAAGACCAGCTCACACAAAGTAAAGTATCCTGCAATTAGAGTATGAGATTTCAGGACCAATGTTTCCATTACATGTAATTAACGCATCCTCTGGTAAGCAAATGAGACTACATAACATGATCATCCATGCTTATTAGCACGGCTCATCATCATAGCGATTCATTACACCAAGACATCGTTTATAAGATTACCCAATATTTCCTTATATTTTTCATTAAATAAATGCATGGTAATCATTTCAAAAATATTTCAAGTTATGTATTACTTTAATTGACTACATCAGCCATAGATAAAATCAGACTTCCCTATCAAGCCACATACCAGAAAACAGGGAACACCCCTGAAAGACAATCATCAGGAAAGGCTCAACCATGGACCTAATGAACATCCAAGACCTAAAACAGGTGGCAATGAACCGCCAGACATGGAGAGCTATGACCTCTGCCCTATGCTCAAGAAGAAACACTAACTAACTAACTAACCACTTTAATTTCTAATGAATTTCCTATCTTCTAATGCCAGAAAAGCTCCTTTTGTATTTTCCAACTCCACTTTCTCTGAAGTGTTGTCTATATTGTTCGTACTATTTATTACTGACTCTTTATTAATCAAATACTATGTATATATATAACCCAAATAACATTTTAATGCCGACACACACTTAAAGCTGATGCATTATAAAAAACAGGGAATGTTATGGATTGTTTATAAAGTAAATGTAATCAGGCAACTCGAAAAGGTGCAAAATGAAGCCATGCGCATTATTTTGGGATGTACAAGAGACACATCCTGTGAAGCAATGAGGTATCTACTTGACTTTCCAACAATGAACCAAAGGATCAGAATGTGGAGGGCACGGGCAAACCTCAAAATATGTGCTGATAAGAAACACCCACTGCATCAAGCGCTTTTTAGTGAAAAGGGCGACAGACTGAAGAGGGGAAAATCGTGGCTAGGTCGGGCAGAAGATGTTATTAGGCAAATATGCAGCCTAACCGACATCATACCTGGTGCAGAATGGATACCTGTGCCTCAGGCGTTTATTTGTACATTTTCCTGTATTGTCACACTCAACAGGCGATGTAGAGAAGAGAATCCTGTAGCTGTTAATGCAGAGGTCAACGCTCTCATCGGTGAAAATTCAGACGAAGCAGATGCACTAATCTACACAGACGGATCCGTTATACGCCAAAGAAGAAGCGCATGGGCATTTACAGCACGCTCAGCGGGCAGAACAGTCAAAGAAGCCAACGGTGCCTTCTCCATGACAACCAGCAGCATGACGATGGAGGTGATGGCAGTGACGCAAGCGTTTGCCTGGCTTGAAACACAAAAATACACCCGCATATGTATACTCAGTGATTCAATGAGTATACATTGAGGCAGGTTCAGTGCGAAGACAATGGCTTGAATCATTACAGAAGTCCACTGTGCGTGGAGTCACCTTTATTTTTGTTCCGGGACACGCAGGCGTCGATGGAAATGAAAGAGCTGACAGGTTGGCTGGATCCGCTATCACTACCGACGGTCGGCCTATGGATCATGCTGATATTATCAATGCCCTCAGAGAAATGGGAAGGATAGAGGACTTTGGTGGCAGTGAATCCACATCACTCGCCAGAATGGCAGACTTGGGAATTAAGATCGGCACAGCAAAAAACGAGACGCACACCGGACACGTCAGAAGACTTGTTAATCAACATAGAACTGGTACTATTAGCCATCGGACGTTGGGGTTCATACTGAGGGGAGGATCTGAGCACCTATGGACATGTCCGGAGTGCAATGACGATAACCCAACTAACTAACTAACTAACTAACTAATGTAATCAGGCAACTCACCTTTTCTGTGACCGCAAACTGATATGTGTTCATATTTGTGCTGTATGTTCTTATTTCAGTTGGGACTATCTGCATAAAATACTGGAACGAATGGTGGCCTGTAAACGTATGGTGCAGACACCAAGGTTTGTCAATTATAAAACAAAATACTGTGAAAAGAAAATATTAAAAATAATACTTTATAATTGACCTAAAAAAAATCAATGTCCACACATCTGGCGCCTCATTTTAATGGAAAAAAAAGGAACAGGCCACCGCCTCCCCTAACAAGCATGCTGTAAAAGGCAACTATTTAGGTCTGTCTCCTTCAAAGTGGGAGAACACATGGCCAAGATCCGAGGAACCATCAGTCTGCATATATAAAAGTCAGATCGCTAAACAAAATGGCATGGAAAACTCAAGTTCTGGAACAAAACTGATGTCCAGAAGAGGAAGAGCATCCAGAACTTTCTGCCAGAGTTGACAGCCAGTGAACACTAGGAAGAAGAATTTAACTAAATCAATGTTATCCTGCACCTATGTGTTTCCACTAGGGCTGTACCGAATAGTGATTTTCACTATTCGGCCGAATACGAATAGCTGGACCAACTATTCGGCCAAATACGAATACGAATAGTGAATCATCATCATCATGTACTTTACCGGCTGGCATGGGCGATTATGCCTCGCCACAATCTGCGATCTCCTGCAGCACGTATTAGTTCGTGTGCTGACACACCTCCATGAAAAACCTTCGTTCCATGTTGTCAGCATTAGGCCAGCTTTTTGTCTCACTGAAGGTATTTCCAGCTGTACTAAACAGGAAAATACGACAAATACAGAGAGTCAAAATGAAAACCCGCAAGGCGAAACATCAAAAACAAAAATAACGCCGACGAAGAAAACAATGCCGTCCTTACAAGTCGTCCAGCCCCCCGCGAGCTCACGAAACCAGACGCGGGGCCAACGCGGCCAACGCCAGAAAGATCAAAACAACTGCCGTTTCCACGAGACGACGAAAGAACAGATATGACACCCCATAAATAAGAAAACCGAATGTCGGTCCAAAACATTCAGCCGCTGCCATCATTTCCACGAGACGCTTCACGTATAAACCCAAGTGGGAAGTCTTGATGTTGTTTTTCCACCAGTCCAGAAACGGTTGTGAGGTAACCACTATTCATATTCGGCCCGACCGCAACTATTCGGCCGAATACCGAATAGTTATTGGGTCCACTATTCGGCCCCGAAGCGAATATTCGGTACAGCCCTAGTTTCCACCTCTGGGTTACCATGGTGACTGAGCACAGCAAAGCAGAGTGACAATGATCTATTTCTTCTTCTTCTTCTTCTGCATCTGACATTAAAACGGATGGCTAGCAGGCTGCATTATGGTTGACAGCTAGGTTATAATATCTGTAGACATTCAAAACAAGAAGTGAATAATGCCATAAAATAATAGTTTGTTTTAATGAAATAGGTTTGGGTGAGGATGATCTGTGGCAATAGAATGCACATGATCTTGGAAAGATGGTGTTGTGGATTCAACGCTCAGAAGCTTCTTAAGTAATACACAAAATAATAATAGATTTGAAAAAAAAAAGAGACTAAAACATAATTATCAAATTATCACATCTTCCAGTGAATACAGCTTGAAACTAGCACCCAAAAATATTCCAGGAAGTAAAGGCGGCTGGCGAGATACTGACCAGATCATCCATCAAGTGCTGATTGGTCTAACAAATATGGATCTAGCATCATGCACCTCATGTGTGAATGATAAAAGATGGATCTATTACTTTACTGCCTACTAGTGATACTTCTGATAAAATGGCAGATCAGGCATAGCAGGATGTTAAGTTATCAAAGTTATTTGTGCTTCTAACTGCCCCTTGCTAATGCAGTTTCCACATATGAATGGTAGTCTACGGTTTCGCTGCCTGAGTTTAGTGCTTGGTGCAGCCCTGTGAGCTGTGTTTTTCCTGTGAAATGCCTTTTATTTGTGTAAAGAGTGTGTTGTGGTATTCAATACAGCACGTAGACGGTTTACAAGTGAGCTGGTGAAATACCTTATGTAATAATTCTGTGTGTGTATAGCCACTTATCGTTCCTGACTACTTCCGTCAGTGACAAACTGCATTTCTGGTGGCGACTGTTTGGCTTTGGCACCTCTAGCAACTGCCATATGCATTTACTGCATGTGCATATTTCTGGATTGTTGGGGGACTAACTGTTTGTTCACCAGATTTTCAAATGACATTTCATTTGTTTATCACTGGCACAGGAACGAAGCAAGTAAAGAAGGGGTAACCCGATTGTGGTGATGTTGAAATCTAGACTACAACAATAAGACAAAGACCCCATGTATTTCAGAATATATTAAGCGGATTATCTATTTTAGTACAGCTCTCCTATGGATGGTGGATGGAAAAAGCAGACACAGAGAAAGGCAACAGAAAGGGGAAAAAAAATGTGTGCAAAATGACATGGGATATAACAGCCAGAAAAGGAACAGACCGTCAAAAGAGAGGATCACTTGCGAATGCCTTATGGATATGAAAAGGATAAAGATATATTTTAACAGAAAGAGCAGGTATCATGATTGAATTTTTCTACAGCCACAAACAATCTACTTACTATACGCAGTGACAATTTCTGTACCATCTAGAGGATAAATAATACCCCGTGCCTCATCTCCAATGGAAAAATGGTCAATTCTATGGCTAAAGTTGTAATCTGGAAAAGAAAAACAGCATTATTTTTTCAGTCCTTCACAGCTTTATTTCCATCATTCATTATCCTTATCATCATCAATCAGCCAGCCCTCTATAGACGTCACACCTGAAAGTATATTTTTAGTCATTTTTTCCAGCCCTAAAATCTTTAATAGCTAATGCACCTTCAATGTCTTGTATCCACATTCGCGGAGATCTGCCTCTACGTTGTTTTCTGGAAATTGTAAACCCCCCCACTTAGTCCTCTCCAGGCCACCATTTTGCTTCAGCCTCACAGAAATACCCAAGTTTTGCTTCAGCTTCAAAGAAATACCCAAGTTTTGCTTCAGCTTCACAGAAATACCCAAGTTTTGCTTCAGCTTCACAGAAATACCCAAGTTTTTCTTCAGCTTCAAAGAAATACCCAAGTTTTGCTTCAGCTTTACAGAAATACCCACGTTTTACTTCAGCATCAAAGAAATACCCAAGTTTTACTTCAGCTTCAAAGAAATACCCAAGTTTTGCTTCAGCGTCAAAGAAATACCTAAGTGTTGCATCAGCTTCACAGAAATACCTAAGTTTTGCATTAGCAACATAATGAAATTCAAATACCTACCTACTACATGATGATGAAATTAAGATACCTTTATTGTACACAAGATTTATTGTTTTAGGCCAAAATAATCTGAATTACATGTGAACAATAGACAGCTGCACTGTACCTACCTATGACATGATGATGATATTAAGATACCTGCCACCTGTTAATAAAATGCACCTGAGGAAATATACCTAGAGGAGAAAAGATGAAGTGGCTCTACCTGATACATCCATCATCATAGCCAGGTGGGCATGGCCTTTGGGAATCACTGGTATAGACCTGTTGGCGGAGGAAGAAAATCATTGAAACAACATCACTAACTCTACCTGCCTTCTATCCTCTCTCTAGAGTTAGAACATCCCATATTGCAAGCTGACTGAAATAAGGAAACAAGCCATTTCCACACACTTGGCAAGTTGTGCCAATCCGATATTTTTTAAAGACTAACTATTACTTGATTTGTTTAGGCTAGGGTCAACCTCGGAACTCAGGTCATTTGTTAAAATTTGCCTTGAAACACTCTTATCTATGATTACTAGGCCAGAGGGTAAATGGATAACCTTGTGATATAAATTATTATACCACAGGTCACTACATAATGAGACGAGGCGGTCAATTCCCTTCCTCTTAATGTTACTTCTAAATAAAAACATTCATAGGACACTATGAACAAATATCCAACACATATTGTGTGAAATGTGGTGGACTCCAGGACTGTACTGGTAGGAACATAAAATATGGGTTTTTTTAAAAGGAATTTTTCCCAAATATTCCTATAGGTTCATAAAATCACCAATGTGGAGCTTTAAGGATGAACTAAACAAACATCCCCGAAGACAGAAGTGGATATCCACTGCAGCTCAGACTTAGAAACACAACATACTCCACTCAATGGACATCTAAACAGAATACAGCCACAACACTCCCCAGAGTGCCAGATATGTAACTACCCCTACGAAACTGTTGAACACCATCTCTTTGAGTGCCCAAAACTCAGTGAGACAAGAAAAACGCTACTCCCTCCGAGACCAGACAAGTGGAACACCTTGTACGGAGGAAAAGAACAGCTTGTGAAAACATGCAAATTCTACTCCATGGCATTGGGCCAAAGGGCGAAAGCTCATGCGCCGCTGGATCGATAACAACAACAACAATCCACTGCAGCTAATCTCTACTGTGAAGAAGCAACCTTAAATTTTAGTGAATCAAAAGGTGAGGAAAAGATGCTGGCAATGGAATGGACATACACTGAGACAATTTTATAGTACAGTTAAAATGCCAACTCAATAGAACCGAGAAGGTCAAAGAAATCAAGGCAGACCAAAAATGGAGAACACTGGGTTCAGCTCCACACGCTGACAAATGGTAGGACCATTCGGCACTAGTCTGCTGAGGGCCTACGCTCCACTGAGAATAAAGGGAGAAGAACAAGAAAAATACATGTTAATTTGCAGTGTTACCGTATTTTTATTATAAAATATGACACTCTATGTATAAGATGACGTAAAACCCCCCCCCCCCCTTTCTTAAAAAACAAACAAACTAGAAATCATGGAATAAATATTTTAAACACATTCTGTCTTCGCATCTGTGGCTCAGGCATTGCCAACACTCTCTGTAATGGCAGGGTGCTGAGTTCAATCCCAGCTGCAGGGGATTTGGCAGCAAATGGCCACGTTGATTTCAACAGTAATATCAAGAGATGACCATTCACGAAGCAATGGCAAACTACCGAATGTAAATTTGCCTACAAAAACCACAACAACAAAATGCTGGGGTTGGTTTTGCAGCATCCTATAAAGGATACGCAACTAACTCTGTGTTTAAGATCATCCCCCAGTTTTAAACTTGAAAACTCTGGGAAAACACATTTTCTAAATGTGTAAAAAAATATGGTAATTCCTCTGTACTGTGCGTATAACAACATAGGATGATTGCAGTGACATACTTTCCTGCTGTGATGTGAAAGTTTCCAGCCACTTTATTTAACTCAAATGAACCATAGATGTTGCAAGAATCTGGCTCTTTCTTGGAACTGTGGGCCTTCCTGTTGGTTGAGAACAATGGGATAATGATAATGTTAAACATAATACAAACATAACTACCTGAGGTTTGCCTTACAGTCATCACGCTAAACCTGCTACTGCTCTCGGCAGTTTCGCTAGGTTCAAAGTGCAATAGGCAACCATGGCACTGTAGTGGCAAGACATCTATCTGCCAGCCCAATGGCCTTGGGTTTAAATCCACACTAGGTGGATTTGGTACCAGCAAAATGTCATGGGAAGTAAAGACAGCACACACACATCTATCATTATATTTAAGGCTGCACTACTTCTTCTTAAAGTCCATCCTGTGTGGCATTGGTAGTCATGTCTATCAACAACCTTCTGTCTCGTGAACTTTCAATCAACTTGGACACAGATGATTCTTCATGCCATGATGCCAAACTGTCCAGCATCTGTTCTCCTGGTCACCCTCCCCTCCAACTTTCCTACTGTTGTGATTTACTCCAGTTTTCTCCTTCTCATCACATGACCAAAGAATGTAGATTGCCCGTTTCTGATGTGGGCAATCAGTTCTCTTCATGAGTCAGTTTCAAGACGTCTACATTTCTCTTTTTATCTGACAAAGGTATTCTCATAATTCGTCTTTAAAACCACATCTCGTGCAGCTCCCAAATAAGTTTTCCTTAAATTACAGACTTCTGCAAATCAAGAAAGGATTTATACAGGTTTTAAGAATTCTCTTTCTTGTCTCAATTGAAAGATGGCATACACTATTCTTTAATTTGTAAAATGCTGCCTTTTATTGAGCTATTGGACATTTAACTTCTTTAATACATTTTCCATCTAATGTCATCAGGGTAACCAAGTACTTAAACATAATCAACTTTCAACAGGTTTGTTCCATTTACTTTGATATTGGGTTTTGGAATGTCAGTTTTCTTTGTCATTACCATTTAAGGCTGCACAGCTACATACTAATAATATCATTTCTATCCCCTAAATAAGACACAGAAAACTAGCAGGAATAATAAGCAAACAAGCACACATATTCACACAAATGAAGAAGTGGAAAATACAATGAAAACAGAAGCATCTACACATGTGCACACACAAAGTAAAACCTACAATATGAATCCACAAGAAAACATAACAACGAGGAAACTATAAACTACAGACAGGAAACATACTGAGGAAGAAAACACAGAAATTACAATTAAAATTAAGAAAGACAGCCTCAAATAAAATCAACAGAACTGTGACAGATTTCCATATTCTTCTTCGCTTCCTCCAGTTGTGTCAGCAGTGGTTTGGGGAAGATGTAAGGATCATCCGTCTTTTCTCATTTTAATGTTTTCTATAAGATGGTCTTTATTCCTCCAAGGTTGTTCTTGATGTACATATTCCGTCTTTTGCAAGGTATTTCCCTGTTCTGTGTTCATTATATTTCTTCAGCATGGCTCTCTGTGACAGTTGGTACCAGGGCAGTCTTGTCAGATGGTCATACCACCTTATCTTGAATGCATACACATCTCCCAAATGTTTCTTAGGCCTCACAAATGAATCTATTATCATCTCCTGTCTCTTGTAGATTAATCTTATACTTCATACTTCTCCTAAAGAACACTCATTACTATATTTGTGCACATTTTAGCACACATTTATACATAATCTAGGAAAACACTGTCTTCAAGTTATGTTTGCAAATGATGTTTGCTTCCCAATCTTCATCAGAACTCAACTGTATGTTTTAAAACAGACAAAATTTAAAAAAAGGGAAAAAAAAAGATAGAAATCATTAAAACATAAGTTGCAATTAAAAAAAAAAATTAAACCTTTTTGGAAACTTCGCTTTTAACTGTATATCTTTCGATTTCCACAAAATATCCTGCAAAGCGTGATACTGTTTGGTCAGATACTCATTGTGTTCTCGAAACATATTACGGTATTCCTCCTCATCTGGATTCAACTCCCAGAACACTGGCTCTTCTTGAAGCTGCCCAAAACTGAACACATCTTGTCCGGTCTGGTCTAGGACATCAGCACCAATATCTGTAACAAGATTTTCAGTTCCCATTTATTATGCAATATCTTCTGGACAAAATGTCCGTGAGGGTTCTGGAGTATCATTGCGAGGGGAAAAAGAAAAGACTCGTAGAAGAAGAAGAAGAAGCCCCTTAGCAAGCACGTCATAAAAAGCAACTAATTAACTTTGCTATAATCAGATATGTTGTCCCAATAGCACAGATTCTCCAGACTTGCTGTAAACCACCACAGAACATGCCAAACACTGTGAACGTTGTAGAAGATAATGCAGAATTAATAAGGTGTGCAAAGTTTACCATTCTGTCTCTGCACATTTGCCGGACACCTACAACTGTCACACAAGGCATGAACTCCCCCCTCCTCCACCTCAAATTATGGAAATAGATTAAACTTATCAAATGATTAAACTCCCTGTGTGGGTTCTGGTGCCTACGTTTATTGGAAACAGGGTAAAGACCCACTGATAACATCCCAAGCATGTCCTAAAAGTTGACTAACTAAAAGTGTTTCCTTCAACGTCAGAGTGCACCTGCATGAGAGGCAAGGAACCATCTGCATACAAACAGGCAAGCTCTGTTAAATGGACATGCATGCAAAACACAAATTCTGGAACAAGACTACAAAGTCCAAAAGTGGACGAATGACCAGAAATTTCCGCCAGAGTCTACATCCGGTGAACACAAAGAACAAGAGGAAGAAATGACTCAACAGTCTGAGAAAGAACCCATGACACTCAGAATATAAGCAAGCAGCCCTGACAACTTCATCTGTAAACTTCTACAAATGAGCTCTACCCAAAAAATTACCCCTACATTAAGTCACACAAATTAACTTCTTAAAATCATTAATAAAAAAAAAAGATTACAATCACACATATTAACACTATTAAAAATTATAAAAATTAACTTTATTTAAAACAATGCAAATCATCTTTACTAAAAATCACACACAATAACTCTATTTGTAAATCATCCAAATTCAATATCATCATCAAGCTCTTTGCCCACTGGCGCAGGTGGTAATGGCTTTCCACAATCTACATATATTACTTTGTGTTTTGACAACCCTATACGCCATGACAAAAGTCTCTCACAGATATGTCACACTGCCTTCTTCTACCCCTTTTTCTCACATAGTCTACATCAGTCCAATGACGGAGGGGTATCATCAGCAGAACACTGTGCTCCCAAACAGATGAGGTTATTTCACTGAACCTCCATTAACGTCATTATCTCGAGACAAGTCGTGTAAAGGCATGATTTACAAGGAAAAACATAGGAGTGGCTTCCCTTTGGCTTCCTACTGGTTTGTACATGGCTTGACTTCTTTGTTTGAACAAGCCAACTCTGCATGGCAGCGGGGTGGGAGTTATTATGGTGCCTCCTATCTGCCGATGGACATGTCACAGAGTTTTGATGTACTTTATACAGCTGGCTGTCCCACCAATTAATCTGCCTGCTCTCAATGACAACCATCAACACCACAAATTTACTTAGTCAAATTCATGGGATACCAGCAATATCGGCTAGTGGACATATTGCTAACAACCTGTGACATGATGATATAGTCTGGCTCCCTGAAAATGAAACACAACTGTAAGAAATGGACATAATTGTAACAGAAAGTCAAAACAAGGCTCTCAGTTTGAACAGCAGAAAAGCAGAAGTAATGGTAATTACAAGAAATGCAAAATTAATGTAAATGGGACAAAGCTCAAGCAAGTTGATATGTTTAGGTACCTGGGATCTGGATAACACCCGACTGAAGACATATTAAAGAAGTTAAGTGTAGAACAGCTCAAGCAAAGGCAGCATTTCACAACATGAAGAATATTTTATGCGACCTTTCTTTTTCTTAAAGGCTACACAAATCCAATCCTGATATATGGAAGAGAATCATGGACAGTTGGTAGATTGGTGAAAACTTATTTGGAAGCTTCGGGGATGTGGTTTTATAGACGAATTATGAGAATACCTTGGACAGATAAAAAGAATAATGAAGACGCCTTGAAAGAAACTGACTCATGAAGAGAACTGACTGCCCAAATCAGAAAGAGACAGTCTGCATTCTATGGTCATGTGATGAGAAGGAGAACAAGTGGAGTACGTTATGATGGCAGGAAAGTTGGAGGGGAGGAGAGGCAGAGGGAGTCTGAGAGAAAAGATGCTGGACTGTCTGACATCATGGCATGGAGGATCATCGTTTCAGAGTTGACTGAAAGTACATGAGACAGAAGGTTGAGGATACATATGACTACCAACGCCACATGGCATGGATTTATAAAATAAGATAATCAAATAAAAAAATTTTTTCACTCACGATGACATTTCATGGCTATTGTCATATCAATGTTGAGCTTGATTTTTCTGTTGGGAAGATAAAAAGATAAACTACCATCACAATAAGTCGCATAAGAAACAACATTCATTCTATTACTATCTGTTACAAAATCTCACAAGCCTTTCTCCTTGACTACTGAATAAATGTGACAGAATCAATTTTATTGCAAAGAACTGTACCCCATTTGGTTCAAGTCTCTTCCTTCAGAAAGTGGTTCTTCACATGGAAGCAACAAGTTCCCATTAACCAACCCTTCCACCCGAGAAAGGAAAGCCATTTTCTAGGCTTTGACAGAGTTCTGTTGGCATGATATCTTTGGACAGGGCCCAGTATGCCTGTATAACAGCTTTGCTACTGGCTGCAACTGCATAGCTTACAGACACAGAGGATTTGATTATAGTTTACCCCCCCCTCGTAAAAAAAATATTTGTGGGTGACAGAATAGCTTTTAAAATATTGTGAAGTCACAGTGGCATAATTTAATTTCATAATGGCGTCACATTGATCACTGTGGCAATGTGACCAAAACTACTTTTAATTGATCAAAGGGAAGGAAATCAGTTAATTCTTTGCTGTGTTTGTATTTAGTGACTACTTACTTCCCTTATGTAGAGATAGACCTTTTTATGATTGTACATTTAGTGACTATAATTTATTTTTTTGTATGTGACGTGACGTCATCAAAGATGCTCAGGACTTCAAACCTGCCTGTCTGTTCAGTGGTATATGGGTTTGACCCGCGGATAATTATACAAATTTACAATGTTTTCAAAATTCTTCTTCTTCTTTTAGTTTCTTTGGGCAGAATTTTAGAGATTTTAAAGGATGAGTTTTTTTTAAACAAAATTTGCAAAGAGGTAACTTTGAAGGATTTTTACAGTTTCTGTTTTTAGTGACTCAGTGAACTACATGTACTCCAAAACATTCCTTGACTGACTGACATGACAGCCTTCACTTCACTGCACAAGCTTTTACCTCACCGGGTTCAGACACTTTTCTTTGACCACTAAGTCAGTGACTGTCTAAAGTTAATCATATCTAAATGTTGAGAGGATCAGCTTCACTGTACCAGGTTTTATCTCATACGGCTTAGTCTTTTCTCCAGAAAATGACAACAGAGAATCACAAAATGTACTTCCTCCAACAATCCTTAAAGGTCTCTGTTTAAAACTGCCCTCATAAACTGAATGGCACAGTTCGTGAAGTGAACCCATATTCTGAATGAATGAATGAATCAATCATAAGTGACATCTTTGCACCCAGAATATTCCCACACATGCTCCATCTTCTTCATTACCAGCCAACGAAGAGTCAACATGCTAACAGTACCAGCTGCAATCTGACCAAAGGTCAGCCAATGGTTCTCCTTCTGTGCTGAATAACTTATAGAATGGCAGCATTCTGATAGCCAGAGCAGCACAGCGCACACTTTTGTAACTAACAGACTCATGTCGCATGCTTTGGAAAACTGAAACTGGTGTCCTTCCTATGCGTACAGAAACTTGCATCACTTGATAAAACTAATATTTCATGGAAATAATTAGGCCCCCCCCCCCCCCCCCCAATCTTCTTGTTGGACTCACCCAGTGATGTTGGTGTCAACCAGGTACTCAAACTGGAGCTCTGTGTCTGCATAGTATCTGATTTCTGACAAGATGAGAACTCCTATCAGCACAAATGTTATTAGTGACACTGAAAATAGAAAGAACGAACGAACAAATAAACTTTATTCTCAAAGGGTCAAAAATTGGGCACAAAGGTGCATCTTACAATCGGCCCTTCCAATCATCCATCTTTCTAACAGCAGTTGTATTTTACTAATAAAGCATGTTATGATCATATGACGATATGCAAATTATAAACAACAGCCTCAACATATTAACCAGCTGTCTGTTTCACATCTTTGAAATGTGCTTCTTCTTCTTTAGCCCTTAAAATGGCCGTCTGACACATTGTGTTCTGATGTACAGCTAGGCTGTGATATCTTGTGTCTTTCGGCCAAACACATCATATTTCAGCAAAATCTTAAGTAAGCGTTTTTTATGACATGCTGGTAATATGAGGCAGCAAATCTATAAATAACCCCCCCCCCCCCCCCCCAAATATTAAATAATCCAAAAGTGGTGTGGCGATTTTAAACACATGAGTGAGATAAAGATAAGGCCGTTGTGATGTGTATAAGAGTTATTCCGTCCCTGTCATGCGTCACGGATAATGGCTCACCTTTTTGACCTGAACTGAGCTGGCAGAAGATTTTGGAGTTAGCAACCTCTAGAGATCGAGTTTTATAGTTTGGCTCTCATCAGCCCACCTCCAGTGCATGGGTGAAAACATCTATCCAAACTCAGCTGGAACATGGGTAAAGTCTGCTAGCCAAATATATTAACTACTAAATGAAACCCTTGGTTAAAACGTCTGCCGAGTGGAAGATACTGAACTGAGATTCAAGAGATTTGCTTGCACTCTGGATAAGCAACATTTCTTTCAGGCAGTAACTCGCTGAACAGTCGTCTCTGAAATCCTTTGCAGTCCCTTAACATTGTTGCCACCACGCTGAGGTACACCATGACAAGCTGCCAGTGTCAGTCAGCTGATTTTGCACAAAAATCCGTCAGACACATGTTCTAGTGCACAGCAACAAAGTCTCAAATGTCTGACCACAAAAATTTTCTGTTTGGCATAAAGATTCAAATGTCCATTTTCATTTGTCTCACTCGCCAAAGTGTCAGGACCTGAAAGGGGAAAGCCATGCCAGATGCATGCTTTTGTCGTATTGTCTTAAGTTTCCAGATGAAACAAAGTTTAAGGTGTCTAATGTACCTATCTGAGTGGTCATCAAAGTGTGCTCCCTGCTGATTTCCAGAGGCAAAACACAATTACACCACTTGGATGAATGAAAAGAATAACCCAACATAAATGTATGTATGTATGTATGTATGTATGTATGTATGTATGTATGTATGTATGTATGTATGTATGTATGTATGTATGTATGTATGTATGTATGTATGTATTTATGCATGTATGTATGCATGTATGTATGTATGTATGTATGTATGTATGTATGTATGTATGTATGTATGTATGTATGTATGTATGTATGTATGTATGTATGTATGCATGCATGTATGTATGTATGCATGCATGTATGTATGCATGCATGTATGTATGCATGTATGTATGCATGTATGTATGCACGTATGTATGCACGTATGTATGCACGTATGTGTGTATGTGTGCATGTATGTATGTATTTATGTGTGCATGTGTGCATGTATGTATGTATGTATGTATGTATGTATGTATGTATGTACGTATGTACGTATGTATGTATGTATGTATGTATGTATGTATGTATGTATGTATGTATGTATGTATGTATGTATGTATGTATGTATGTATGTATATATTTAAATGACCTACATCCACCACTTGCTGCTGACGTCTCCTGATAATTCTCGGGAACCTTTGGAAAGGCATCCAGTTCCTTCACAACTTTGAGTGCCTGCTTTCGGTTGATTAATGTTGTGTTCAACATCTTGGAACTTGCTCAACACCTGACAACCTAGAATTTTGAAATGCAAGCATATGAAAATGAACATTTAAAGAGCACTGTTCAAAACAATATATTTACCAACACTATGCTATCAATGTCAACTGTCTTCAGAAGAGAGAAGGTAAGAAGTGAAAGGTTTATGCACTATGCTAGGTGTAACAAGGAAAGATCAACTTAAGAACGATGACATCAGGAGCAGAGTCGGCACAGAACCAGTACTGAACTTCATAGGTAGACAACAAATCAAATGATCTGGCCATCTAACAAGATTGGCATCAGACAGGGCAAAACAGAGAGCAATGTTATTCAGACACAGCGGTAATAGAGCTAGAGGTCGACCACACAGGTAACGGACTGCAGAAATATCAGAGGAACTGAAAAGTACTTTATACGAAGTGAACAGAATTGTCCGTTCCAGGAATATCTTCCTGCCCTGATACTGCGAGGTATTCCAGGAGTAGAGAAAATAAGAAGACCCTAGAATAACATATTTGTTTGCAGCCATTAACAGAAAACAGAATTTAACGGACAAGGGGACTGATTCCATTGCACTTAGCTGTGTCATACAGAAAATGGGCACTCTCTGCAGAGTGACTGGCTGTCAGGAAAGTGGGGGAACAAATTACAAATACTGTAGCTCCAGTGACAACCCCTGGGGATCTCCTAGGATCTCCTAAACACACTCGAGAAACAAACATGCCTAAACAGCTTAATCACGTCACCACCGAGACCCTTCATGCCTGCAACCATTAGCAAATATGTTAGATATTGATTTCCCCATGTGGATTCCGGGGCTTCATTGAGGAGAACACAAAATACACCCACCGTGCCCCTGACAAGCATGTCACAGAGGGCGAATAATTAGCGCTGTTCCCTGCAAATTTGGAGTGCCTCCACCTGAGAGGCGAGGAACCAACAGTCTGCACACAAATAAGCTATATCTGTAAAATGGATGTGGACACAAAACTCAAATTCAGGACTTGACAAACAACCAGAACATTCGCTGAAGAACACTAAGAGAAGAAGAAGATAATTTTTAAATATAAAATTAGAAAAAATAAAGGACACCTGTCACAGGCACAAGACATATAGTGCTAGAACTATATGTGTATGTATGGACAATCAGCACTTGATGGGCAAGACATATAGTGCTAGAACTATATGTGTATGGACAATCAGCACTTGATGGGCAAGACATATAGTGCTAGAACTGTATGTGTATGGACAATCAGCACTTGATGGGCAAGACATATAGTGCTAGAACTATATGTGTATGTATGGACAATCAGCACTTGATGGGCAAGACATATAGTGCTAGAACTATATGTGTATGGACAATCAGCACTTGATGGGCGAGACATATAGTGCTAGAACTGTATGTGTATGGACAATCAGCACTTGATGGGCAAGACATATAGTGCTAGAACTATATGTGTATGGACAATCAGCACTTGATGGGCAAGACATATAGTGCTAGAACTGTATGTGTATGGACAATCAGCACTTGATGGGCAAGACATATAGTGCTAGAACTGTATGTGTATGGACAATCAGCACTTGATGGGCAAGACATATAGTGCTCAGCACTTGAGAACTATATGTGTATGGACAATCAGCACTTGATGGGCAAGACATATAGTGCTAGAACTATATGTGTATGGACAATCAGCACTTGATGGGCAAGACATATAGTGCTAGAACTATATGTGTATGGACAATCAGCACTTGATGGGCAAGACATATAGTGCTAGAACTATATGTGTATGGACAATCAGCACTTGATGGGCAAGACATATAGTGCTAGAACTATATGTGTATGGACAATCAGCACTTGATGGGCAAGACATATAGTGCTAGAACTATATGTGTATGGACAATCAGCACTTGATGGGCAAGACATATAGTGCTAGAACTATATGTGTATGGACAATCAGCACTTGATGGGCAAGACATATAGTGCTAGAACTATATGTGTATAAACAATCAGCACTTGATGGGCAAGACATATAGTGCTAGAACTATATGTGTATGGACAATCAGCACTTGATGGGCGATGTGTTAAACGTCAAGCCAGCAGACTTCTCTTCCCAGGATATTACCTGGTACCTGTTTTTGGCTTGGTCAACATGGGAGTCATGGACAAGTTGGGGAAGGGGGGGGGGGGGGGGTGGGATATCCAGATTTTTAGATGAAAGTTGTTGAAATATTATTTAAACCACTTTAATACTTCTTTGTATAGCCCATGCCATGTGGTGTTGGTAGTCATGTCTGTCCCCAGCCTTCTGTCTCAGGTACTTTCAATCAGTTCTGATACAGATGATCCTCCCTGCCATAATGTTTAACTGTCCAGCATCTTCTTTTTCTCTCAGTCTTCCTCTGCCTCTTTTCCCCTGCAACTTTCTCACCGTTACAATGTACTCCAGTTGTCTCCTGCTCATGACACGACCAAAGAATGCAGACTATCTATTTCTGATGTGAGAAATCAGTTCACTTTAATACAGTGGTTCTCAAACTTCCCAATGCCGCGACCCTTTAATACAGTTCCTCATGTTGTGGTGACCCTTAAACATGAAATTATTTTTGTTGCTACTTCATAACTCCAGTGAATATGTGTTTTTCGATGGTCTTGGGCAACCTCTGTAAAAGGGTCGCTCAACACCCACAGGGGTCGCCACCCACAAGTTAAGAACCCCTGCTGTAATATTATACATCACATATGCTTATTCTGTCCTTTAACACTCATTAGAGCCCAAAATTTAAAAGAAAAAGGTAAATAACCCATCTCACACCATTGCCATATATACAGCCAGACACATATCTGACTGCTTTCTTGTCTATAAAGATGTGGCTAACACCATAAGCATTTATTCATTATCCGGTTGTGCTAGTACATGTCCCATAGGGCTTACACAATATCCTGTTGTGCTAGTACATGTCACATAGGGCTTATACAATATCCTGTTGTGCTAGTACATGTCACATAGGGCTTACACAATATCCTGTTGTGCTAGTACATGTCACATAGGGCTTATACAATATCCTGTTGTGCTAGTACATGTCACATAGGGCTTACACAATATCCTGTTGTGCTAGTACATGTCACATAGGGCTTACACAATATCCTGTTGTGCTAGTACATGTCACATAGGGCTTACACAATATCCTGTTGTGCTAGTACATGTCACATAGGGCTTACACAATATCCTGTTGTGCTAGTACATGTCACATAGGGCTTACACAATATCCTGTTGTGCTAGTACATGTCACACAGGGCTAGTACACTTACACAATATCCTGTTGTGCTAGTACATGTCACATAGGTCTTACACAATATCCTGTTGTGCTAGTACATGTCACATAGTTGGCTACACACAATATCCTGTTGTGCTAGTACATGTCACATAGGGCTTACACAATATCCTGTTGTGCTAGTACATGTCACATAGGGCTTACACAATATCCTGTTGTGCTAGTACATGTCACATAGGGCTTACACAATATCCTGTTGTGCTAGTACATGTCACATAGGGCTTACACAATATCTGTTGTGCTGTTGCTTACACAATATCCTGTTGTGCTAGTACATGTCACACAGGGCTTACACAATATCCTGTTGTGCTAGTACATGTACATGCTTACACAATATCCTGTTGTGCTAGTACATGGGCTTACACAATATCCTGTTGTGCTAGTACATGTCACATAGGGCTTACACAATATCCTGTTGTGCTAGTACATGTCACATAGGGCTTACACAATATCCTGTTGTGCTAGTACATGTCACACAGGGCTCATAGTCTACTCATCCATTTCATTCTATCTTGTGCAATCAGTTCAAAATCATGGATATAATCCAGTCCAGCAGCTTTGGCCTCTTTCATCAACATTTGCGCTAGGTTTTTTTTGGGCATCCTCACCTCCTTAATCCCTTTATCTCTCATTGTTTGGTGATTCGCTGCTGGTTTTTTTCTCAGGATGTGTCCAGTGTAGCGCCATCTTCTCCGTCTTATAACTGCTATTACTAGTGGTTGCCCAGACATTTCTCTTATTTCTTCACTCCTGAAATCATTCCATTCGCAGCTTCTTCCAGGTAAAAAAAAATAATCTGCTTGTTCCTCTCTCTGGATTTTGTCCCTTATCCATTTCATTCCATTTAAGAATTACTTTATAAAAAGTCTTTGAGCACCACAAAGCCACGAGTTAAAGATTTTGTTTACTGTCTTCTTCTTCGTGTCACGGGTTGAAAACTCTGGTAGAACATTCAAGTTGTTTGTCTACTTCTGGACTTTGGCTTGTTCCAAAATTTAAGTATTGCGTGAACATGAGATTTACAAATCTGGCTTATGTGTGTGCAGACTGTTGGTTCCTCATCTTTTAGGCAGATGCACTCCGACAGAGATAGGCACACCTATGTAGTCAAAATTTTGTACGACATTCTTGGTCAACTGTAGTACATGAAATACGAGATGAGACTTCTGCAACAGAACATCTAGCGGAAGACGAGAGGAAGAGGTAGATATAACAAAATCAAACTGCGTTGCCAAAACCTGCAATAAGATTTAATCAAAATCATCACTCAAGCTACACGAAAAGCCTTAGTCTTAGTCGAGGTTTCAACTTCACTGCAAAGTGCAATAGCAATTGAGTTTTACCCAAAAAGTGCAAGACAAAAACAGAAAACCATGACAGCAGGTTACAATCTGGTAACAGATTGACAGTAATGACAAAACTGAAACCAACTAAGCGTAAACTACCACACTAAGTTGATACACACCAAATAAACTGAAACAGTGAAATTATATTTAGTCTGTAAACTAACTATTACTAATATCTAAATATAATACTAGTTGTGCCCTGAACACAAAAATACATGGTTTCTAGGGTCTATTTTAAATACTTCATAAGTTTACGCAGTTTTTAAACACTCCTCAAAGTTCAACAAAGACTTCTCATTTCTGGGCAGCAAGTTTTAACTCACTCACTTTTATTTTTTCTTCTTTATTTTATTTTATTCATTTGTTTCCACATAAACTTCAATAGTAATAGTAATAGCTCAGCTGGGCTTAGAACTGACATTACAGGCATTGATGAGGTACTGTTGGAAAAGTTTTTCAATATGTATCCAGCTTTCATGGTTTTATAATTTAAAAAAAAAATTATTTTGAAAATGCGACTTAAGTCACTAAGTCTAAATACTAATATTAATATGAACTATTGGCAGTAAAGTACTGTGTGTAAAGTGCAGCTGTGCACATCCAGATGAGCAGTGGTGTGAGGCTGTTGTGAACTGAATCTGTGTGCATGTATAGGCCCACTAACAATAAGAAAAGAAGATATACCTATAAGTACATTTCAAACATCAATTATATGTCTCCACAAAGTAAATGAAACACCTAAAAAAAATTAACTACCAGATTAAAATCAGCTACATCCTGGCTTAGCCAATAAAATATGAACACTTGTTTTCCCCGGAAGTGGGCATTCAACGACATCTGTTACCTTCTTTACTGAAGAAGACTTACCATTGAAGTAAAGGAAATTACCTTGTTCTTGCAGCAGTTGATAAACTGTCCCCACATAAAAAAAAAAAAAAATTTATATTACAGCCCTACCCTTGCTTGAATTTAAGGTTACTTTGTAACTGTCGGGAGCTCTAACTTACAATTGAAGAGGGTTTTTGTGACTTGACCTGAGGGTTTCTCATCCGAGTAATGGCGTATTGCACTTTGCTTAATGTGCGGTGCTGCTAGGTTTCTATTTCGCTCTCTCACTGAAATGTCGGAATCACGCAATTCCATGCCCGACTTCAGGTTATTGTGTAACCTCCAGATGAAGTAGGTCATGTCTACATATGACCTTACTGTTGAACGGGACTTACCGGGATATTAATTAATCAAGTAACAGAAAGTGTAAAGATCGGGACTCATAGAAAGAAGTAAAAAGATAGAAGAACAGAACACACTAGACAACATAAAAATCGAAACATATAGTTACTGTGCCTGGAATTGAACCTGTCACCTTCAGACGGCGTCTGCGCCTCGCCATGGATACAAGTACACTATAAACATGGTCAACTATGCACCTCCCGAAAAAGGTGTCTTATTGGCCATGTCTATCGTACAGCTTGAAATCCACGACTATGGAATACGGACAGAATTCATTTCAAACCATTGAAATGGCACCATAGGTTACAGAAATTTATATTAACGAAGCATATGTCGAATAACAATCACAGCAACAATTTACGAACACAGTAGACCTTAATGCTTTGTCTACCGGGATATGCACTTGTAGAATTATCATCCTAGAGGTGTTAATCCTTCAGCACATACTACTACTACTACTACTACTACTACTACTACTACTACTACTACTACTACTACTACTACTACTACTACTACTACTACTACTACTACTACTACTACTACTACTACTACTACTACTAATACAACTAATACTACTACTACTACTACTACTACTACTACTACTACTACTACTACTACTACTACTACTACTACTACTACTACTACTACTACTACTACTACTACTACTACTACTACTACTACTAAAATAATAATAATTAATAAAATAATAATAATAAATAAATAAAATAATAATAATCATCGCAAATTAAACAAAGGTTAATCCGTTTTAAGCGCTCTCTCTAATAATTTTCTTGGGCGGAAAGGAGGAGGTGGTGAAAGGGTTTAAGCCTTATTAAAATGCAAAATAATAATAAATGATTTGATTATTATTATTGCGCAATGATACAATGATTGAGCCCTCTGCCCGATTAAAGACAGTTACTGAGGGAAAAAAAGGAGGGGGGCGGCTCCCTATTACCATCCGCAGTGTTTTCCCTGTGATGGCCAGCCTGCTAGGATATACTGCCGGGAATCTTGCAAGTCAACGAGCACGAATCATAACGAAATAAAAAGCTTTCAGTAAATATGTCAGTGACACAATAAACACATTTGCTGGACATCAGGAACCCCTCCTGGCAGTGGTGAAAGGTCGCAAGCTAGTTTGGTTTGGGCATGTGGTGAGACGCGATTCGATTGTAGCGTGTGCTTCGGGGAGGGGGCGGGGGCTGTAAAGAAGAACCTAGAATGTCAACATCAAGAAATTGACAGTTGAGTTGAGTTGAGGTGAATGAAGAACTAACATCACAGCACTTGGGGCATTCCCATGCTAGCTCCGTCCTCATCTTCAGCAGCCTGCGACGAGTTCCAGTACTGATGGTACCGGTCATAAACTAGTTAGATGTCCATCTATCCTTTTCTCTGAGTGTAGGCAGCCGGCCAGACTATCTGGTTACACCCAGAAAAAATGGACAAGACTAAATTATCATACACTTGTTCAACAAGCGGAAGAGAGAGAGAGAGAGAGAGAGAGAGAGAGAGAGAGACAGAGACAGAGACAGAGAGAGAGAGAGAGAGAGAGAGAGAGAGACAGAGACAGAGAGAGAGACAGAGAGAGAGAGAGAGAGAGAGAGAGAGAGAGAGAGAGAGAGAGAGAGAGAGATGGTGGGTTTTGGGAGCTAGTGCTTTCACCGATACACCTCTACGACCCTAACGGGTCAAGGGTTATGTTATAAAGTTTTCGTGATGTATCCGAAAAAAACTCATGTCTTAGAAAGTTGCCCTATTCGTCTGCTGTTTACTTACTAGAGGGAAGGAAAAATAGCGTGCAGTCATTGTTACCCACATCCTTTTGCGAGTCCTTTTATTTCGATAGTGATGTTTGATCGATCGATCGGTTTGTCCACTCCGAGCTGCTACCTAAAGGTCTACCACCCTGAGATTAAAAAAAATCTCTATCAGGACCAACTGAGCAGATACCAAATACCCTGTTCAATCTGCAATAAGACATCCGTTAGGGTTATATCAGTCCAGTTTCACCTGTAGTTCTGTGCCTATAATGACCTGCATACTTCTATAGTGATGTTGTTTACTCAGAGCTCATACACTCACTCACCACATGCACACACACACACACACACACACACACACACACAAAAGAAAATAATGAAATTGAATGTGTTTTTACAAAGAAAGAAATATGGAAGTATGGCTTTGTTAAAAATATACCTTGAGCTCATACAGAGCAGCAACCATTTCGGCCACAATGTTTAGACATGAATTTTAAATGTTTATTTATTTGGAAATGGCAGAGAAAGAACGAGGCGTTGCCGAACGCTGCTGTATCGCTACGCACTGAATGTTTTCTCGAAAGCGCCAGCTTACAATAAACATATCCTGAAATGCGTCTGCAACATTTTACATGGACCAAGAATGGAAAACATGGATTCTGGAACTATAGGAGAGTATCGACCTGCACCAAGGTAGTGGACAGGGTACATTGAGCACCTCCTATGCATGCATATATACATGGCAATTTATGTGACAATAACATAATCCCTAGAGGTCGGGATTTAGAGGTAAATATGATTAAATATATTGGTTGCGATCAAGAGTTACGTAACTTAGAGTAGTGTTGAATATACAATAGGCTCTTCTTCTCGATAAGGGGGCTGCTTGGTCTCAAGGCATGGTGTCCGCCTCGAGTGCTAGAGGTTCTTGGTTCAATCCCCGGTAAGGGCTGGGATTTTTTTCACGTGGACTTAGACTTCTAATAATTCCCCCTGGTCTCTGGGTAGTGAGATCAGACGCCCGTGTGCATTGTTTGCACGTAAAAAAATCCCCTTGTCAGTTTCAAATCGAAAGGAGTATCTTAACTGATTGCCCGGGCAAAACTTGGAGTTTAAAATCTACTCAAAGTATTTCAGGATCCTCGCCGGTGCTAGAGTAGTTCTCTGCTGAGTCCTTTTAGAGGAAGAACTGAGCACTTATGGGTTACACCGGTGTGCCGTGATGTTGATCAATTCCTCAAAACCTGAAACCTCTTTTTCTCGATTTTATTTATCATATTCTCCTCTAGAACCCTTTCCTTGCCCTTCTCCTTTTTATTTCGTTTGAGAAAGATGGTGTTGTCGTGTTAAGGTACACACAGATGACATAACATGACAGTTTTAAGTAAAGAGGGGGCAATATAGGATCAATTTTGTGTTATTTTAAAGCCCCACCCCGGCTGACGTCGGGGGCTCTAATATAACCTAATGGTTAAACGGGGCTTCTGGGACTTGTGCCAGGGGGATTATCGTCCGAATGGTGGCACTTTGTGTCACCGGGTATTTATCGCTCTGTGGTCCTGGTATAGTTGAACGTTATTCAGTCAGGGGGACAATACAGTGAAAAAGAATAAAAATATTTCACGTTGTATAAGATCTCGAAAGCGCCAGCTTACAAAAAACATGTTCTGAAATACTTCTGCCTTGTGGAATGCCGCAACAATCTACACAGACCAAGAATGGAAGACATAGATTCTGGAGCAATGGAAGAGGATCGACCTGCACCAAGGTAGTGGGCAGGGGGACATTGAACACCTGCTTGGCATGCATATATACATGGCAATTTATGTGACATGAGCCTTCTGTATTTCAGGCAGGCCGTAGCAATCGTGCTCTTCTGCAAAGCACAACCTATAACCTGTAAATATTGTTGTTATAGATGTCAAGAGAGTTGAACATGCGACAACAGGATGCTGACGAATACGGTGATGTCATAATGACAGTGTAAAGATGACTTTTGACATGCACCAAAGAGGTGTAGCGTTATGTTACTAGTTTTTGAAGTAGTGAAACTTATAGAGGAATTCGTCGGCGAATGAAGGTCCAATATGGTGATACATGCCTGTCAGTTCAGCAATTTTCAAAAAAAGGTGTAACTTCTGTGACAGACTGTTCACACCAGATAACCTGAGTACTGACCCCCAGAGTCGACTGCAGCCGTTGAAGCCCTTTGAAACTTCCTACTTGACTCCTGGCACTTGCTGAGTATTTGATGATCACTAGTTGCACGTATCGACATCATAGCACATCTGTCCGACCCTTTTGTGCTCCCTCCTCCGATTTAACAACAATTTCGGTCTCTCCGTGCTCAACGAACCCATTAGAAGTTGACTGGCACATCTTTCTTTGCCTTGCAAACCCTTTTGAATAACTGTTGTTATTAATTTTTTCTTACTGCCCACAAGAGAAAAACAATTCTTTGAAAGTTTTTCTGTACTTTGAACTGAACCAAGAGAAGATTAGAATATTTATGCTTGACTTCATAGCTTCAAAACAAAATCCGGGTGTTTTCATGAAACGAGGCAAATTACGGTTTCTTCCAAAATATATACTTGGCGAGATAGCAGCAGTTATGTTCATGATTGAAGATGGTGTGTAGACGATGATGACAACACTGGAAAGTGCTAATGTCATAAGTAAAGTTTTGTGATGTTTTTTTGCTGATATTTCTTTGTGTTGGTTCAGAGACGAAGAGGTTTTTCCCCATTGCAGATTGGTCTTTAGTGTCAAAACCAGAAATATCGCGGAAGCAATTATAGACGTGCACGCAACAATAGTTAGAACTGGGTACAGTAGAAAATAAGTTTGCCAAATCTGGTTTCTCTGCAGGGAACTAATATGACTGGGGTAGAATGAGTTATCGTGTACACAGATAACACCGTTGTACTCTGTAATGATTGGCACAATGGGCACACTATTAACGATAAATATTATGAATATTACACAGGCTGTTCTTATCGGCGTTAATATTATCTTGATTTTCAAAGGAACAACAATACACATAATTCGTTCAACATTGATGAAGACTGTAATCCATGATGTTATAGATATAAAACTCGCACGGAACCAGACTGGTACAGAACATCGAACTTCGCCACAGACAAGCTTCACGACTTCACTGGTCAAGAAAGGATATTCACATATGCAAGACCACTGCAGAGACAGAAGGCAACATACATCCGAGATGGTTAAAGCAAGGAAACTGAAATTCACAGCGATTTTAAAGCCTTGTCTGATAAAGATGGCTATATGCATAAGGTTTGTGCATGTCCCAAGAAGGATGACTAGACTATACGGAATAAAGTAGTTCAACGTATGACGTATTTCCGTGCTGTTGGTCATTATGTGGTGCTCTTTGTCAAATAAAGTAGTTCAAAGTATGCCATATTTCCGCGCTGTTGATCATTATGTGGTACTCTGTCAAATAAAGTAGTTCAAAGTATGCCATATTTCCGTGCTGTTGATCATTATGTGGTACCCTGTCAAATAAAGTAGTTCAAAGTATGCCATATTTCCGTGCTGTTGATCATTATGTGGTACTCTGTCAAATAAAGTAGTTCAAAGTATGCCATATTTCCGTGCTGTTGATCATTATGTGGTACTCTGTCAAATAAAGTAGTTCAAAGTATGCCATATTTCCGTGCTGTTGATCATTGTCTGGTACTCTCTGTAATATAAAGTATACTGTTAAAAAAAGAATAGTTATCCAACGGTGTTTTGAGTGTATGTGGGTTTATAAATAAAATATCGTATCATACTCGGGTGTGTTGAAAGCAGTATCAAATGTTGTTTACCGTGTCCAGTGGACACGTGGGCATGAATTGCGCGAGTGTTTGTAATAGTTACAAAGCAGTGGTTATGTGAAACCATATTTGTGAGCATAGCTCATGATGTTCTCACGAGAAAGCAACACAATTTGAGGTGAACACTATTCACTACCTACGCAGCTGAAACCCTATAAAGGGATAACGCTAAACCAAAACATTCAATACATTTTCGAGGAGTCACGAAAGGCGCCTTTGTCGATACATTTAAGGAATCTTGCTATTGGTCGGTTACAGGCAGGGGAAAGTCATAGTCAGGTTGCCAGGCATCTAAAAGTGCATCAGGGTCTCCTTTGGCACCGGTTCCAAGCCGCTGGTTCAGTTGAAGAACGACATCGCAGTGGACGATAACAGCGGCAGAGAATCGCTTTATTCGGCTTTGTCACCTCATAGGCAGGTTTACAACAGCTTCCTCAACTGCGCGCAGGCTTTCCTTTTAGGACGTCGTGTACCCGATCAAACTGTTCGGAAGCGACTGCATGACGTTGGACTTTAAAGACGACGACCACACCGAAGACTTGTCCTTACGCGTCGCCACCGCCAAAATCGACCTCTTTGGGCAACCAACATCATCCCTGGGCAGGGGACAATCAGAGGAGACTATCTGGTTCAGTGATTTTTTTGTTTTTGTTGTTGTTGCAGGTCTTGATAGACGGTGTAGGGTCTACCGTAGGTAAAATGATGGTTTAGCACAAAACTGTGTTAATGAAGCTCTGCTGTACGGTGGTGGAGGTGTAATGGTATTGGGAATGATCAGTTACAACAGAAGAATTTAATTGGAGCACATTAAAGGAAGCTTGAATGCGCAACGATAAGTCAATTAAATTCTTCGAGCACAATGTCCTTCAATTTTTGGATGCCAGCAGATATCCCATTCTGCACGGTTGACCACGCAGTTCCTGGCTGCCAATAACATTGACACCCTTCTCTGGCCATTCCTGTCTGCAGACATGTGGGAGAAGCTGCAAAGCCATGTTTGTCGCACAGACGTTGTACATCCAGTCAATGGAATTGATCTGTTGCAGGCACTCCAGGAAGAGTGGGCATCCATCCCACAGGCCCACACCAGACACCTGATCGTATCCATGCCCAGAAGATGCCAAGTCACTGATCCACGCAAGAGGAGGCCTCACACCATTCTTACGGAAAGGGACGTACGCTTATAAGGATCTTGACCCAAATGCAAAAAAAAAAAAAAAAACGTGTTAATTGATTGGTGGAACCCTAAGGTATTCTTGTATGAAATTTGAGTAATTTCACTTACTACATTACAAAGATGCAGAATGCCAAAATTGTAAGTATGTTCCTATCACTAGCCACGCGTTTTTTCTTTCTTTTTGGGGGGGGGGGGGGGGGGGGGGGGGGGGGGGGGGGAGAGAAAATAAATTGTCTTTTTGTTTTTAACAGTATATTTCAAAGTGTGACGTATTTATGTGCTGTTTGTCATTATCTGGTACTCTGTGCCAAATACAAATGTATTTTGTCATACACTGATGGCGGAGAGCGCTAATGTTCTCCCTTCTTCAAATGGTGTCAGCTCAAATCTCCTGAGAATTAAAAACTGCAACAAAATGTATTAAACTGGCATTTCTTGTTTTACCCATCCGTTGGGTAGACATTTATTGATCTGGCAGGAATTATTCGGGGTACAGAGGAACGATGCTTTGAAGTAGACTGAAAGAAATGATTATTTATCTTCGTCTGGATACATGGAAAGTCGTAAAAGCTTGGTTAAAATGACGCTACAAACAAGTCCCGACGAAGTAATTCTACGCATTTGCCGAAAAGAATGATATATATATATAACGTAGGACTGGAGGAAATAAGAAATGTATATTCTTGAAAAGAATGACTTTCCGTTCGTCAACAGGGAATAAATATTCCCACGAGTTTGAAGCAATTATCCGTTATGTCGACGTGAAACGACTGCTGCTTTGTGTTTACAAGTGTTACTCACACGATTTGTCTGTTTCCAGTTGAAAGAGTGTGTCTCCCCAAAATCGGTCTCATATTTTAATATGTTAGTGCATATTAGCTTAAAACATTGACTTGATAATTACATCATATAAAATTTACTATCACCAGCTATCCATATTTCATAATCGACTATACATATTTCATAATCGACTATCCATTTTTCCTAATTGTACTTCTTTATTGGGAGCTGCTGTTGTGCAGTAGCCAGTCCTTCTCCATCCGGTTGTACGCTGTGTTGTAGTTCACAGCTAAGCTGCGATTTCTGCACCTTTCGTCACAATTTCAAGAAACTCATAGTTAGTTCCCTTTTATGACATGCTTACTAGACTAAACTGGGTGGTCTACTCCAAAATGTTCAAAGTTGGACCAAAGAACCGACACGAGCAGCGTTGTTTTGCAGGCTTATGGGTTACAGAAATACAGCTGGCATCGTTAACATTGAACTGATCAATACTGTAACTTAGCTGCTTATCATTTACAGAAAGTTGCAGAACCAAACCCAGCAATTTTTTTGGCTGTTTTTAGTTTTCTAGGAACATTTTACGTTTAGTAATTTGCCATTGCTTTCTGCACGGCCATCTCTCTGTAGCACTGTCTAAACCAACGCAAGACAAATCGTCTGCAGCTGGGATCGAACCCAGCGCCCTGGCATTACGAAGCACGTTCGCAACGCATAAGCCAAAGACGCCGATATCAGTACGGTTAAACCCAGTCTAAAATAGTTTTCAGGAAATGTTAAAAAAAAATAGAGGTTCTATGTGCCCGATGCCCCTAAAGAACTTTTTACTTAAATTGTACACATACACACGTTTCTTACATTTCATGCCTTTGTCCAGTGTTTTAAGTATCCACATTATAATATTGTTTTCAACACTTCACCTCCATTTCCTTTGGTTTACATTTGTCTCCATTTGTTTTTTTTTTTTTTTACACATGCGTCCATTTGACACATTTATACAGGGCTGTTGTTCTAGAAAAATAAAAAATGGTGCTCACCTCACAGTGTCTATCACAACAGCGCTGTAAAAATACCAGTTATAATATTATTATTATTATGCTCTAAAACTAGGATGAAACCCCTTGATTACCCCCCCCCCCCCTCCTGTTTTGCCTAGAAATATATATGATAGCCACCACCACCCCCTCATATTTTCTCTGTGTCGACACGACTGACACAGAAAACTAAAACGAGGAATAAAAAAAAAAGGTTGTTGCGTATCATTTACAGGACGTTGCAGAACCAACCCTAACAGCCCCTGGCTGTTGTGTGGTTTCTCTAGGCAAATTACGTCCAGTAGTTTGCCATCGCTACTGGACGGTCGGCTTTCTTGATACCACTGTCGAAACCAACGCAAGACGCATTGCCCGCAGCTGGGATCGAACCCGGCATTCCGGCATTACGAAGCGAAGTGTTCGCATCGACTTAGCCACAGAGCCGACAACGAGGAATCAGAGATGACATTTGACGCACACGTGGATAAATTCCACAGAGCCGTGTTTTCGCTTGGTTGTCCCCGCATCAACTTTAGGGAGGCCTGACGATAATCTGTTTGTAAAGAGACTTGCCAAAAATGTAATATTTAACGTTTGTTTTAATGATGTGAAACATGGAAACTAAATTATATTCCACCCTTTCTCCCCCTTCTCCCTCTCTACCCGTCTCCCTCTAACTCTCTGGCGACACCCCCCCCCCCACCCCCTTTCTCTCTCGATCTATGGGTATCTCAGGCACTACATAGCACTTAATAAAGAAATTGTCTTGAACATTGAAAATGCACTCAGAGTATTCACGTGCATGATGGTAACAAACGGTTCAGAAGAACGTTCTGTTCAAGACTGAAACTTATAACAACCATGTTTCGTAGCATAATAGGGCAGCATAGTTTGAACTGGCTTTCACTCGTATGCGTGGGAAATGACATCCGAAAGACCACTGACTTCAAGCCAATAATAAAGCATTTAAAAAAAACCGTTCATAGTAATTTCAATCTGTGCCACCTAATCTATGTTTATGTATTTGCACCAGTTTTGTTGAAGCATAAAATAAATATGTATTTAAAATTATCGACCAGTTCCATCTCATTTCTGTGAGTGGTTGTTGTAGGGGCTCCAGCACACTCTTTGTCCAGGGGCCCACAATGCGGTGGGAGTCGCCGTTAGACGCTCGCCGCGGATCAGAAGGTCGTGGGTTCGCTCCCTGGCGGAGCCGGACTTTTTCAAAAAATGACCTTGGCTCCCAGGTAGACCCAGCCTTGAATGGGTACCGGCTGCACTCCCGGGAACTAAAGGCGGCCGGCGTGATGCTGACCACATCCCACATCTTGTGCTGATTGGTCTATAAAAATATAGGTCTAGCCCTATATGCCTTATAGACCTAAAGGCGTTGAAAAGAGTCCTTCACTTTTACTTTTTACCATAATGCGGTTGAGACGGCCATGTCAGCTAATTGTAAACCGGAGATGATGGAGTATTAACTCCCCTTTTCTACTCTTGTCTGCGGATCGGAAGGTGGGGTGTTTAAATTCGAACAGCACAGTACTTTTTTTCAAAAATGATCTTGGCTCACATGCCGACTTAACTTTAATTGGTACAAGGAAATGAATAAATAAAGGCGGCCGGCGTGACGTTGACCACATGACCCACCGACTGCCGACTGGTCTATAAAATATAGATCTAGCCCTATATGCCCAGTAATCCTAATTGTGTCGAAAAGGGTCCTTTACTTTAGAACTGACCACCAAAACTAAAGTACTCACATTTCGCTTCGCTCGTTCGTTCGATTTCAATTATCCACATTCAACCTCTGACTGACTAGGGAGTTACCCTCGTCCTTGACAATATCAGTTATAATTATGGCAACGAATTGTGTTACTATTTCATTGCGTAGTGTTTGGTGTTAGCATTTTATGTCCTCCGTGTCTATTTGGCCGGCTAAATCGTGTCCGTCTCATTGTGCAGGCCAGGATCTGATAAGGTGATGTGTTCCTTATTGTGCCATCCGTTGGTGGTGTTACGGCCATTGACTGGTCTGTCTTCTGAGCGATTCGTGGTCAAATTTCAGGATATTTTCTGCTAGATACAGAGAACAAAGGACACGCTCAGAGTGTTGTGATTTCAGAGCTGAAGAAAACATTTTAAACTCTAAGGTATACATGAAAATATGGAATAATAATAATTAAAAAAAAAAAAAAAAAACAGCAACTAAATCTGATTTCATTATACATTTGTAAGTGATTGAAACTATATCTTCAGAATTTCAGACTGTAAATAAGCATCCATTATGTAGTTCCTTAGTTTCCAGCAAAGCTATTTATAGTTTTAACTTTTTTTACCTACTTACCTATCAATCTACCTACCTAGCTACCTGGTTACCTACCTATCAACATGTCTGTCTGTCTGCCTGCTTGCCTGCCTACCTGTCTGCCTAACTTTTTGGACATATTATTAAATGAAATGGACTTGAGAACGTAGTAACAACTGACAAGATTGGTGGAAAGAGAGCAAAAGAAAAGCAAACACCTGTATGACCTGGCCAGATGGATGTAAAGAGACCAAAACACTGAACTGATCCGTGATTCTAGTGATCGTCTGAGATGGCGAAACATGACAGCCTATGCTTACTGGCACAACACACAATGACGATCTGTCTGTCTGTCTGTCTATCTGTCGGTATGTATGTATGTATGTTTCTGTCTTCTATCTAGCTATCTGTCTGTTTGTCCATCCGTCCGTTTATTTGTATGTCTGTGCATCCACCATTCTGTCACTGTCATTTACTTACCTACCGACTAGTTTACCTTCACACCTACCCACCCATCCATAATGTCTAAGTTAAAACTGTATGAAAAAAACGTATTTTAATGTATTTATGTTCTGTATACCTATTTTCAAAAGTACAAAAAAATGCATTTTCAAATGAGCGTAAATTTCGGCAATTGAAAATAAATTTTGTATTTCAACTGGAAAAACGCGAAAGTCTGTTAAATCTGAACAATTTTACAAAGCTGCTTGATATATAATGGCCCTCTTTTCATAAGCTGAACACAAAACCCTTTACTTAATATTTGTGTGTGTATGTGAATGTATGTTCATCATAGTACTTCCATTTGCCCTCGGGATCTTCACCGGATAATTTGACACAGAAATGTGGTCGAGAAGTGATGCCTGCTGAGGAAAATTCCGCTACGAGTTAAGTTCAGGACCACTTCAGTGTACCCAAGGATGAGTGAGATGACACTAAAGTGAGAGTTTATTGACATTTAAATAACCGCTGATTTTGGGACATTCGTTTTGAAGAGCTTTGACCGAATAAGAGACGTACTGTTTAGGTGTTTTGAACTAAAATGTCTCGACCGTTGAAATTGCTACATATTATAAAAGGCAAGCGTAAACAATGAATATTTAAAATTTTTTACCTAAAATTGGAAAAGAGAATTAACTTTAAAAAGTCGTTTTTTGTTATTGCGTTATTATTATTTCTCCTTCCATTATTGAGTTTTTGTCATGTCTTCTGCGTTTTCTGTCAATTATTTCTTTCTCACAAAGGGGACACAATTTTAAATGATAGCCGACAGAAAACTATTCATATGAATTTGTCATAAATAACTTGCCGCACTATTTCTCAGATCTACAATGACTTGTTTCCAGCAGTATGTGTTCACTTGTGAGCATTTCCTTTTCTGTTATGCATTTCGTGTGCCCATTTCTAAATCTCCACCAACCACGTTTTGGTCTCTCCTTTATTTTTTGTACCATGAGTGTTCCAGTAAGTATTATGATATATAATTGCTTCCCGTCACAAAGAACTACGTAATTTTTCATTATCTGAAAGCCCCACCGGGTTGTAGTTAGGGGCCCTAATATAATAAACTAATGGTTGAACGGGGTTTCTAGGACTTGGGCCCGGATGATCTCATCCGAATTTTGGCACTTTGTGTCGCCAGGTGTTGGTCGCTCGTTGTACGGTTCCGGTGGGGTTAAACGACACACAGTAAGTATTATATTAGGCATTTTGCAATTTCATTGAAGTTTTAAGAAAAAGTTTTACCCCTCCAGATTGCATTCTATAGGATTAACACCTCAAGGATGAGAGCTCAACAGCCACACATTTCGAAAGCCCCGTTCAACCGTATATCCATATATCATAGTCATATTCTTCCTCTGCACTTTAATCCCCAGTGAAGCATAGGCCTCCAACCAACTCAAGCTAGGTCACCCTATCTTTTGCTATTACATGCGGCTCATCCCTTCCTGCCTTTTGTTTTAACTTCACTTTCTAGCTCCCTTCTCCATTTGTTGTTTGTTCTGCCTTTATTTCTACGCCCCTGTGGGCTCACGTCTTCTTAACGTTTGTCCTGTCCAACGCCAGCGTCTCTTTACCTCTTGATTCGCTGGAATTTATTTAGGTCTCTCGCGAAGTTCAAATTTAGTGATTTTATCATACCATTTAATTCACTATGTTCTGCGCATGCACCAGTTAATTAATGTTTGTAGTTTATAAGTAACCGTTTTAACTGTTCTCTATGTTTCCGCTTCATACAGCAGAACTGATTTAACATAAGAATTAAAATTTGTACATTTTTTATCGATTTTAATTTCCTTTTACTTTCACAGATTTCCAATGCTCCTCTTGCCTTTTGTATTCGTATTTTAACATTTTTTACTCTTAGTAGTAAGATAAAATTCGGCCCAACGATCCGCATTATAGTTGGAGTATATACTGGTCATACTTATTTATTCAAATCATCATCAACATCCTTATGCAGCAGACCGGCTGTAAGAAATCGCTCCCATCACTGCTCACATTTGAATGGTAACCCATCTTCACCAGGCGACATGTTACTTTGTAACCGTTGGATTCATTCATTCATCCATTCATTCAATCTCAAGTTGTGCCATTATATGCTACATAGGACTCGTAGTCTATTCCTCCGTTCCACTCTATCCTGTGCAGTCTCTTTGATGTCATGGAGGGAATCCAGCCCAGCAGCTTTGGCCTCTCTCCTCAACGTTCACCTTAAGGTTTCTCTTGAAGGTCCTCGTTTCCCCAATCCCGGGGGCCCTAAAATAACCTAATGGTTGAACAGGGATTCAGGGAACTCTCCACGAGTGACCCTCATCCTTCATGGTGGCACTTTGTGTCACCGGATGTTTATCGCACTGTGTGATGTACTTGTGGGGTTCAGTTTTCTTACTTACTTACAGTGACAGCCGTAAGGCCCTTAATCTTTTGTTGAATGGGGTTTCGGGGATTTATCCTGTTCGATTCACGTCCAGCCAGTGATTATTCGAGTCACTACTGCAGTCTCAAAGAGGAGAAAGACATTTCTCTAAAGAAAGACGGGTGTCACAGTAGTATGGCAGCTGGACTCTACCCTGCCGGTCTTGGGTTCAAACCCGAATCGAGGCGGTAAAAAAAAAATCGATCTTGACTCCCAGGTCGACTCAGCCTAAATGGGGTAGCAGGTAATGCATGGGAAGTAAAGGCGTAATGTTTAACGCATTATACACCGAGTCCCGAATGGTCTGTAACAGTGTGAGTCTAGCCTCATGTGTCCAATGCACTATTGGTGTAAAAGCGGTACCTGTTACAGAAAAACGCACACAAACACACACATATATATAAATATTTATCTGTGATGAAAGATGGCTGTCCGCACCCTTCACTTCCTCTATTTCTTACGCCACTGCCAAAAAGCGGTTCCTTTACTGTAACTTTTCCACATTTTGCAAAAGGGTTATTATTTTAGTTTTAGTGTCTTGTTTTATTGTGTTTTTATGAGCTCCAGCTAGAGCTGAAAAGCACATATGAAGTTGAGGAAGATCAGAAAACTGAGGGAAATGGAATGAGGCAAAGGCCACAATTTTAGAGGCAGCTACAATTAATGCAGGAATACAGAAGAATGATAGCACGCAGCTAAGTGGAAATCTGACGTTGTGCTGACCTCATCACCCACTGGGTGCCGATTGGTCTGTAAAATATAGGTCTAGCCCTATGTGCCCAATACACCTGAAGGTGTGGAATAGGGTACTTTACCAAGAGTGGAAGTAGTAAAATACTATATAATATCCTAAAACAGTTAACTAGTATTCTCAAACTGCAGGATGGTTCCCATAAAAGGAAGGATTGTAAAATACTTACATCTCATAGTGAGCAGAAGAAGAGATGGATAGAACACTTCCAAGAGATCTTAAATAGATCTAGTCCACAAGAATAAATGAATTTTAATGAAGATAAAGTAAAGGACCATATTAACAATATGGGAGAACCCAGGTCAAAGGAAAACATGGGAGTTGGAATATATAAGTCCCGGCTCGAGAGGGAAGAGTACTAGTGGGCAAACGTGACTTCAGCGCGGGCTCTGATTTAAGTTGAAATAAGAAAAGTAATGCTTCACGAAAGCTAGAAACATTTTAAGATAACCGAAGTCACAGTTCACGAAAGCTTAAAAGAGTTAAAAATATCTTCGTTGATGTAGAGCGGTGTTCTTAAAATTTTTTACAGTCTTGGGCCAGCAGAACAAGGGAAATTGTTCCACGGACCACCTGACAGTTAAAAATGAAACAAAACGTAACACTGCCAAACTGGCAGTTACTGCCTTTGTGATACTGTTTTTGCGGTGTAGACAGGAGGGTCTTTGAGCCTGAGGTTACGGCCGCATGGCTAGTGCTGTCGCCACGAGTGTGCAGGTGAGGATTTTATTTGCTCCCAACAAAAAAAAAAAAAATCTCCAGCCTAACCGAGGACTCGAACCCGGGTCTTCCACGTGAGAGTCCAGCTTTCTAACCGTTCATACATAGCACTTTTTTTGTGTGTTAAATTCGTTGTCATAAAGTTAGTTTACATCTCATGCGACACCTGCTGCTGACTGGAGATTGGGAAATCTGTGCTGCAATGGAGAGCTGAAAGCTCGCTACTGATCAGGCAACCATTTCGCGCACCACAAGGTAGAAGATTAGTTTCGAATCCTTTACAGGACGTTGCAGAACCAACCCCAGCAGCCCCTGGCTGTTGTGTGGTTTCTCTAGGCAAATTTACGTCCAGTAGTTTGCCATTTCTTTCTGGACGAACGGCTTTCTTGATACCACTGTCGGAACCAACGCAAGGTGCATTGCCCGCAAATGGGATCGAACCAGGCACCCCGGCATTACGAAGCGTTGGCATTGTCTTAGCCACAGAGCCGACAGCGCACCACACCTGCAAAAGATGAACAAATCCATCCACCCAAGTCATCCGAGAAGCGTAAAAACAAATACAGAAAACAACGACACTGGGCTACAAACTGGTATCAGTGAGACGACAAAAGAAGAGGCTGTTCATACATAGTTTACGATCAACATTACATGTGTTCCTAACGATTAACATACTGGATGGATTAGAAGACAAGGGGTCTAACTTATGTGATGAGACGTATTAGTTTAGATCTATTGTCTTCCAATTCGTTCAGTCGACACCACGATCTTTGACGTCTTATCGAGATTTTGTCTCAATCCTAGCTGGCCAGTCAACGCAGCTCGCTTTAGAAATCAGCTATTAAATTCAAGCGTCCTTGTCATGGTTGTTTCAAGGTCAGAAATCAAGCTTGAATGCCAGATATACCCGTGTGGGTTACGGTGCCCCATTTGTGGGAAAAGTGAAGCGACTCACTGCCCCATTACAGGCACGTCGTTCAAGGGGACTGATTAGGGGTATTTCCTTCGAAGTTCGAGTACATCTGCCTTTGTGGAGAGGAACAGCAGACTGCGTACAAATAAACCAGATCTGTAAAACAGATGTGCATGCAAAACTCAAGTCAAACGTGTAGAAGTGGACGACCAACCAGAAGTTTCCGCTGGAGTCTACAAACGGTGAACGCTAAGAAAACAAAAACGCATGTATATGTTTAAGGATGTGGGATCATAATGGAGCAGTAATGCACAATCTAATGTCTGTTAGCTTCCATTGCTCAATCCTCCATTTTATTCACGCTGTAGACCCTGTTATCCACAGTAATACAGTGGAAGATGACGGATTTCAACCTCCAACGGGAAACTGGATGGAACAAACGGAGGAAATCCGGTTCCGACAGCCAACTACTAAGTTGACTGAATGGTGCAAAACTGTGAGCTGTGAATTTCACTGTGAATACTTAATCTCTTAGTTGTGTGTTGCAAACTGCATATTCAGAAAATGGTGAGTGGCTACAAAACTGGCAGTGTGCCATATGCAGTAATGCGTGTGTATTTTCTGGTTTGTCGTGACTGCTACTTTTATCAATTATGAATAGCGATTCTAGAGACAAACTTATGTGCTTGAACCTCTGGCGACTTCTTATGCATTTGATACCTATGTTTGCTGCTAGAATTTTGCCTGGACTGTTTTCTGATTTTTTTTTCTTCCACATGTGACAGTGATGTATCTTGTGTGGGTGTCACTGGCACAGAAACGGCGCAGTTAGGCGGTGACCCGTTTGTAATAAAGCTGGAACCCGTTTGATAGCCTGATTTGTAAAGGTGTGTGACACCTACTACAGGGTAGACCGCTTAAGGGGAACTCAGCAGTGACCCAAGAAAAAGTTTTTCTTATGAAAATTACTCTTATCTGGATAAGAATTGAAGTATACGATAATGCATTGATGACATGCAATACAATAATGAGTTAGCGTTGAATACGACACATTTGTGACAGCAAAAACGTTAAATTTCCAAAGGGGTAAATTACAAATCTGGCCTATGCATTGAAAGAATACAGCGCTTTTTGCGTGTCATAAAGTTAACAAAAAATTGATGCCTGTCAATGGAATATGTTTTTTTTTAAAGCAAAGACAAGAAAGAAAAATTGCAGGGGATAAAAAATTTCTTCTTCACAGCAAAAATTCGCCACAACCGAGACCGCCTTAAGCTATCTGCATTGTAATTATTGTTCTGTTTAAGATACACAATCGATGCGGCGAATTTATGTTGTAGGGGGGAAAAAAAAAACGTCTTTATCCCCAGCAATATTTTCTTGCTTAAATTTGTATCTGGATAAGATGAATTTCTGATAAGAGGAATTATTTATTTGTCCCCTTTGGGTTCTTCTTATCAGGTCTACACTGCATTTGTAAAAATGTGTATTATTTATCAATATCTGCGTTGTGCCACTAGGCGTCACAGTTTAACAGATGATATGTAGTTGCTGTAAAGCTGCAAGATGTTTTGGAAAAGGGGGAAGCTTCTCTTAAGAGGTCTGGGAAGCTACAGGCCAGGAAAGGACACATGGGCGAATGCGGCCACTTTTGCTTTTTACGTCTATAAAGGGTTCCAGAACAGACATAAAACTATGGCGGTAGGACTGGATCTCGAGGATGCTTATTGTTTGTTTTAGTATCCAGAAACCATGAGTTATTAACCCTTAGGCTCGGTATTATGGATATCGCAACCTTTCGGCTTTGATTCCATTTTAAATACCGTAAATCTGGGAGAAAATGTTGCTTTTCTGCCCACCCCCGGGAGTGAACCCGGACCACAAGGAGTTCGTCACCCGCTCACCGCACAATCCGGTTTAGCCAACTACGCTAGAGAGACGGGCCCGAGGATGCTTATAACAGAGTAAGATACGACATCTTGATGACTGCACTGAAGAAGAAGGTCAGTCTATGGCTGGTGAATTGGGTTGCAGCTGTCCTGTATTCACGTCGGGTTGCTCTCCGACTGGGCTCATGGACCTCTGAACCATGCAGTTTGGCCCTAGGACTGCCACAGGGATCCACCATCTCGTCTGTGCTCTTTAACGTGTATACAAGCAAGATTGCAAGCCTAGAAGCACCAAGAGTTGGAAGGATACTGACTTTTGCGGATGATATACTTGCAGATAGGCAGGAGGAAGAGAGGGAACAAACAGCCTGGGAGCTACAAGCGACAGTAGACAAAGTGACTGAGTTGTGTACAGAAATGAGTACTGTCGTCCACCTGGAAAATTCGTCTGTTTTGTGGTGTTCTCTGGACAACAGAATCGTTAAAGCTAATGTCCCAAGTCTCACGATAGATGGTATAAATGTGTCTGGGAATTACATTTGATAGGAGCCTGTCATTTAAGGACCATAAGGAGAGTTTTGTGACGAGATGCCAAAAAGGACTTAGTGCACTTAAGACTATGGCTGCAATTGACATAAAGCAGAGAATGCTTTTCACACTATATCAGCACCTGATCCTGTCAGTGGTTGATTATGGCGTGGAACTGCTTACCGTTTCAAAGAGTCAGATGGGCAAACTAGAGCGCATACAGAACGCGGCTATGCGGGTTATTTTAGGCTGCACCAGAGACAACCCAGTGGTGTGAATGCGATACATCCTTGGTTTGCCGACGGTTGCAGGTAGGCACAAGGTGCTGCAGGTGAAGTCATATCTCAGGGTAGCTGCAAATACAGACCACCCTCTGCATGAAGCTCTGGGTGCAGTTAAGGGTCAGCGGCTGATAAGAGGGAGGTCATGGATGGCTCAGGCAGAAGACACAATCAGACAGGTTTGCATATTTGAGAACATTAGGCGAGGAGAGGAGTGGGTCAAAATACCACCTGAACAGTCAGACTTGTGTAGAGTCATAATCACGCTGAGCCGGGAATGTAGAGACTTGCCAGCAGGTGCCACAGAAGTGGAAATTCAGCAATTAATTCCAGATAATGCTCGCTCAGAGGATTTGGTCATTTACACAGACAGTTCAGTGTCAAGAGGCGAAAGAAGCGCGTATGGCTTCGTAGCAAAATTAATGGTCGACGTTTGGTGCAGGAGAGCCTAGCATATGATACCACAACATCCAGTTTAAGAATGGAGGTGGAGGCGGTCACTGCAGCTTTCCGCTGGCAAGAGAACACGACACACACACACACAAACAAACACACACACACACACACACACACACACACACACACACACATCGTGATTGTAACTGATTCAGAAAGCATGCCGTGGAAGATCAGAACAGGTATGCTTTGTGTAGAGTGGCATGTTTCGCTGCGGAGGACACGGGTGAGAAGTATTGTCTGGATTTTTTCACCGGGTGTGTTGGAAAATGAACAGGCTGACAGACTGGCTGGCCCTGCACAACTTGGTGGAATACTGATACATGATAAGGCAGACGGGGTTAGTGCCTTTTGGGAGAGCGTGTACAGTTCGGAGGAGCAGATGGATCACTACAGTCTGGTGAGATTGATACAGTTGGGGGTGACGAGAGGTTCTGGCAGAAGCTCGAGGCTCAGAGGAAAGGCAAGACGGACGTTCAATCAGAATGCTACTAGCACCATTAGCATGGGAACTCTTCGCTGGCTGCTGAAGATAGGGACGGAGAGCTTATGGGAATTCCCCGAGTGCCGTGATGTCGGTTCTTGAATCAAATCAAATATGTAGCCGAACTTGGGCGCGCTCGGTTACTTTGCATCCTGTGACGTTATGAAGTCTTAGGCTATCATTAAGTCCCACTTCTTCTATTTCTCTATGTGCCTGTTGATCCTTCTATTTTCACGTTGTTGGTTATTGCTGCCTGATTTATTCTCACAATTTTGCCAAAACATTTCAGATTTTAAGCCTCAACAATTTAACAATAGGAAAACGTGTTATACCTGTTTATCGTAGTTTTGGTTCAAATGTATAACGTACAAAGGAAATCAGATTTGATTTATAGGCATAATTTTTTTTTATACAAGAAATCGGTTTACTTGCTCTCGTTTTTCAACGCCTTGTTATTTGTTTCGTTCCGCAGTGTAGCCATATATATGTTCACCAAAGACGAGTGTTCGGCTCCTATATCCTTACAGTTTTTTTTTTAAACCTTGCTTTCAATGAATGAGATTTTTAAAAAAAAAATTACCATATTCACCACACATTGGAACACCTGATCCAGTGCAGGACTCAGATACTCTGAGCGCTTCTCTATGAATAATGCAGTGGGTCCACGGTGCATTTGGAGATTTGCTTCGAATAAGCGCCTGTAATCCCCCATTCGCAATTAAAAAGAAAAAGGACTTATATAAACAATGGATAAAATCAAAGAAAGAAGAAGATTATATAAACTATAGACTACAAAGGAGAGAAACCAACAGGAGTGGTAAGAAAGCAAAACAAGCATCATGGGAACGTTTCGGAGAGTCATTAGCAGAAAATGAGACAACAGCCAGCAGAAATTTTTTCAAAGTAGTTAAAAATATGCGGAAAAGAGATGAGAGCTACAACCCCACTGAAATAATTATTGATAAGACAGGAAGGCCATTGATAGATCCACCCGAGATAGCAGAAAGGTGGAGGGAATACTTCAATGAGCTCTTTAATCCTCTAGGAGATCATCAGGAAAGAACAACTGAAGAGCACAGAGCAACAGTGTTAGAACCACACATACTAATGGATAAAATAAGAAAAGTCATTAAGCAGTCTCCCAAATATAAAGCACCAGGAGCTGATAGATTACCAACATAAATAATTCAAACAGCAGGTGAAAGCAGCATCAGATGGCTTCACAGAATATTTAATGCAGCATGGGTACAACAAACTGCCCCTATTGATTGGCAACATGCAATAGTTATACCATTGTGGAAGAACAAAGGAAGCAAACGAGAATGCGGTCAATACCGAGGCATCTATCTTTTAAGCCATGTTGGCAAAATGTATGCCAAGATAATAGAAACAAGACTGAGACCAGTGATAGAACCACAGCTGGCAGAAGAACAGATGTGATTTAGGAGAAATAGAAGCTGCACAGATGCAATCTTCACACTTAAACAGTTAATAGAAAAGAACATTAAATACAATAAGTACTTATTTGTATCATTGCTAGACCAGGAGAAGGCATTTGACAGAGCCGACAGACAATTATTATGGAAAGTAATAGCAAGATATGGAGTAAGCGAACACCTCATCGAAGTGTGCAAAAGTTTATACAGGGATTGTAGAAGTGTAGTTAGAATAAATCAGGGAACATCTCATCCATTCACAGTAACATCTGGAGTAAGACAGGAGTGTGTCTTATCACCACTGCTGTTTATCATCTACATCGACAGTATATGCAAGAATGCCAAGCCCAAGAATGAAAATGTTAGTGAGATCAACGAATTACTCTTTGCAGATGACCAGGCCTTGATAGCAGATACAGCCATGAAATTGCAACAACATCTAACATCCATGAATGAAGAATGTAAAACAAATGATATGAGAATCACCACTGAAAAGACAGAAGTAATGTCAATAGGAAAAAAGAAGACAGATCTAAACATAGCAATAGAGTGCAAAGGCATTAAACAGGCATCTGAGTTTAAATATCTGGGAACTACATTTACCGAAGATGGGAAATTGGATAAAGAAATTAACATTAGATGCAGTAAAGCAAACCAAGTATTGGGACAGCTAGCCCAAATAATAATAATAATAATAATAATAATAATAATAATAATAATAATAATAATAATAATAATCATGTACTGAATGGTTTTATGTATATATATATAAATAAAACCATTCAGCACATTAATATTATTATTATTATTATTATTAACAATATTATTTTTATTATTATTTCTATTACTATTACTGCTGCTACTACTACTACTACTACTACTATTACTATTATTGCATACTTAAACCAGGCTTGTGACCCTTGAGGCTGCCGGTCTCCTAGAAAAATATATATATATATACATAAAACCATTCAGTACATGATTATTATTATTATTATTAATATTCTTTTTATTATTATTTCTATTACTATTACTGCTGCTACTACTACTACTACTACTACTACTACTACTACTACTACTATTACTATTATTGCATACTTAAACCAGGCTTGTGACTCTTGAGGCCGCCGGCCTCCTAGAAAATTAAAAGGTGGCTGAGGTCCTCCTTCTTAATTATTTCTGCGTGGTGGTGCCGCTGACAGTGTGTCATGAATGACAAACTAATACAAGAACTTGGAATGTATATAATATGTATGACATAATAGGAAAGGTGTAGACTAATGCACATTTGTTGTTAATTTGAAAGATGTGCAATGTTTTGTTTAATGTTATTCTTCAAATTATATCGATGGGACTTACATTTGAAAGGTTGACGGCCCATGCTTCAAACACTTATCTTTGCGAATCGAACCGGAGAAAAAAATCATAGAATTCCCCTTTCAATAGTAAAAAATAATTATACTAGTACTAGACACCATACGGTTACGAATTACCTTGCAGAACTATGCGTTTGGGATTGTCGATCATAGACTAATAGATTAAGTCATTCTATAGCCTAAACGCCATGGATCCTATCAGGCCTGTTGGAATTATTTCCGGACCTCGTTTCTATAAGCCACCCCATCTTTTTTATTTTATTTTCTGCGCTTGTGAACTGACTTCAAACTCGGGTTATCTCCAGTTTATGTTAGAATGTGTTGACAGCATATGGCCACTTCATGAATTTGATACGAGCAGGAAGGCAAAAAAAAAAAA
>CAJHNH020006112.1:52500-55000 GCA_905116865.2 Candidula unifasciata
TAAGCCCCTTACATGTTATCTGGGGCTTATATCCTTACATGTTTTTTGGGGCTTAGCTTCTTACATGTTAAATGGGGCTTAGCTCCTTACATGTTATATGGGGCTTATCTCCTTACATGTTATATGGGGCTTAGCTCCTTACATGTTAAATGGGGCTTAGCTCCTTACATGTTATATGGAGCTTATCTCCTTACATGTTATATGGGGCTTATCTCCTTACATGTTAAATGGGGCTTAGCTCCTTACATGTTATATGGGGCTTATCTCCTTACATGTTAAATGGGGCTTAGCTCCTTACATGTTATATGGAGCTTAGCTCCTTACATGTTATATGGGGCTTATCTCCTTACATGTTATATGGAGCTTAGCCTCTTACATGTTATATGAGGCTTAGCTCCTTAAATGTTATATGGGGCTTAGCCCCTTACATGTTGTCTAGGGCTTAGCTCCTTACATGTTATATGGGGCCTAGCTCCTTACATGTTATATGAGGGTTGGAGTGATTCAAGAGAGATAAGACATTTTAGTGTATTTTAATAATAACAATAGGTTCTGAATGGCAAACAGTATTATGTATCTGAACTATTTACAGATGTGACCACTGGAAAGATCTGTGGAAAAAGAGACGGAGGAAGACAGCGCGAGAAGATTCTCACAAAATGATGCAGCTGCGGATCGCAGATTGTTGTGAGGCATAATCGCCCACGTCAGTCGGCAAGACACTGTAGAATATCTGCAGTTGCGATAAATACCTGGCTGTTTCGAATTAGATAGACACCTTTCATCTCAGACTTTCGTCCTGTATAGAAAGTCAACGAGGAAAAACCACATTTACCTTTTGCCTTTGAACATTCATTGTAAACATAATGTATTTGTCGAAATGAGTTGTAAACATAGGGTATCGGTTACCCGTTTCTGTCTTTTTTTTATTTTTTTATTTGGCCGCGTTGTCTCGAGGCATGATGTCCGCCTCGAGTGCTAAAGGTTCCGGATTCAGCCCCCAGTAAAGGCTGGCATTTTTTCACGTGGACTTGGACCTCTAGTAATTCTCCCTGGTCTCTGGGTAGTGAGATCAGACGCCCATGTGTACTGTTGCTCACGTAAAAATCCCTTGACCGTTAAAAATCGAAAAGAGTAGCCTAACGGCGCTGCCCGGGGAAAATTTTAAGTTACAAATCTACCGAAAGTATTTCAGGATCTTCGCCGGTGCTACAGAGCCTGTGCACTGTGCTGAGCTTCTTAGGACTCAGACTTGAGTTAGAAGAAAAATGGAGCACTAATGGGTTACTACCCGTGTGCCATAATGTTGATCCATTGCTTAAAATCTCAAACCCTGAAAATTGTTTTTAGACCGTCTGGTCTTTTCGCCGATATTTTTTTTTTCTTTCAAGTTATTTGGAATGTATAGACATCCAAGAAAAAAACAGGACTGAATACCTTTCACGTGCTCTCTATGAGACGCACTCTTGTAGAATATCATGGCGAGACTTTGTCCAGAATGGATGTGTAGTCAACAAGCGCTGGAATACAATGTACTTTCTACTGAAGCAAAGACGCCTCCGTTGGTTGGGACATGTCTTTTGCATGGAGAACAGGTCGCATTCTAAAGAATGCCCTGTAGGGTGAACTGGCAATAGGAAAAGACCTACAGGAAAGCCAAATCTACGCAATAAGTACACATACAAATGCGAAGTGAAAGATCACATTGGCACAGCCACTTGGTAGAAATCAGATGCAAACGCGACCTGAAAGATTTCAACACTGGCATAGACACTCAAGGGAGATCGACTGCATTCAGACTCCATTGGAGGCAGCCAGTGAAAGACGGACTGTCGCAGTTTGAAAGAGGCCTAACACAACAAGCTATAGAGAGGAGACGTCTGAGAGAAACCCAGCCTAAGAAAGACGGCGTTATCAACACTGTTATGTGTACTGTATGGCAGGGACTGTCACTCCCGTATTGGACTTTACAGTCGTAGCAGACACTGTTCCCAGAACTAGCGGCACAACTCCATGGTCCCCAGTAACTGATGGTTGCCTATCTACTACTACATACATTTCCTTTTCCCTAAAGTTTTGGTAGTCATCGTCATCATTATCACCAACACCGCAATCATCATCACCATCTGAGATTGTCATAAATAGGGTGGCTGGTGGTTATGAATTACAGATAGGTTGCCGAATTCAGCAAACTCCTAATCGCCTTTTACGAACACATCTTAGGGACAGAAGGTCTGTTATTTTCCTCCTAAATATTTGCGGAAGGCACACTGGAAGCATAGACATAAGGCACCATCATGTATACAACAAGCCCTGGGTGAGAGCCTTGTTAACGTGAGCAGTAATAATAATAAACTCATTATTATCATGTGCTGAATAGCAGTACGTGAAAAATACATAAATAATGTGATATTTATACACACTTGTTTAACAAGAGAGCTTCTATATGTGGTAATAAATGCACGTGTGGCATTTCCTCAAAAAAGTTAATATGCTTATG
>CAJHNH020006112.1:60000-87500 GCA_905116865.2 Candidula unifasciata
ACGTTTCCGTATCATGAACTTTGCTCTCCACCGTGTCCTTGATATCCCTCATCCACCGTCGCGCTGGTTGCTCCCTTCCTCTTCTTCTAAGAACCTTACTATCCATTACTGTTTTCTTCAAACGAGTTTGCTGCTCAGTTTGGCCAGAATATTTCATTTGGCGTGAAATGATACCGTTTATAGGTCAATGCCTCTCGATATTTTGGCCATGAGGAATATCAGAATTTTTCCTGTGCATGATAAACGATATTCTAAGATAAAATCATCATCATCATTACCATCATCATCAGCATCATCATAGTCATCATCGTCATCATCACCACGTGCCCTGGCGATTGGCATAAGCGTTCTTGCATCTCCACAGCTCTCGGTCCCTATCCTCTGGATCAGTTTCATAGATGATATTCCACCGTGCCACCACTGCAGTCCATCCATCATCACCTCTTTTGGTTTGCCTCTCCCTCTTTTACCCTTTATATTTCCTGTCGTTACAACATTCTCTATCCTGCCCCCTCATCACATGACCAAAGAACAGTGCTTGAAATTTCCTTATAGCTGTATATATTGATCTGCTTTCATTAGCTTCCTTCAAGCAATCCTCGTTAGTTACTCTCACAGCCAGGGGCATTTTAACCTTCATCTGAAAACCCAACACCACCGTCGTCTCTAAGTTCTTTCTAATCTGATAAAGATATGTGGATTCTGAATCTGCCCGTGTGTAACCTTACCCGCGAATGACGGAAGGTCACACCTGGCTATTTTTACTGTTACGGCTGGCCTAATTATAACAACTTTGGATGTTGAACGTTATGTCTTGAATCTGCCCTTTTGATCTGCCGTCCATTTTGAGATGTCTAAATCTGAGGATGGTATGATAGACCTTCGGGTTGTAGCTAAGAGGGGGAAACACTGATCGATCGATCCGTCCACCTGTTGCCATCATATGGACTGTATGTTTTCGTACTATTGTCTTCTCAACTACGATATAAGGACCTGTTCAGTGGAAACAGGAGTCGCTGTGGCAGAGCGGCTAGACGCTCGTCACGGATCAGAAGGTCGTGGGTTCGCTCCATGGCGGAGCCGGACTTTTTTTTTCTTCTCAAAAATGAACTTTACTCCCACGTCGACCCAGCCTTGAGTGGGTACCGGGTGCAGCCCCGGGAAGTAAAGGCGGCCGGCTTGATTCTGACCACATCACTTATCTTGTGCGATTAGTCTGGAAAAAAAAAACAGGTCTAGCCCTATGTAACCTATACGCCTAAAGGCGTGGACAAGGGCCCTTTACTACTTTTTACTTACAGTGGAAACATCAAGCCCTCAGATGGACACAGGAAGGGAAAAAAAAAACGGGGAAAAACAATAGAGACCATGCTTAGAACCATCAGCAGAGAAGGCCTAACGATAAGCCTATATAAAAATAAAACTCCACAGGGGAGCATACCCAGAAGGCGTCTACCGGTCATCAGTAGAAGATCCCCCGTTACTATCATAAGCAATCTCGGAAGGTGGGCTAACCGGGGTATCTCTTGCTGCGCATAATCGGACACGTATGGACGAGACGAAGGCGATTCAACAGGTGCTGGTGAGATTCGGTTCTATAGGTGTTGTATTTTCGCAAGCTGGCCGCTTACCGTCACGGTCGAGTGACAGGCAAGATTTATCGCACACCGCTGCCTAATGAACATCGACGACAATAAAACAGGTGGTAGCGGAGAGCTTCAACCTCTGCCCTATGCGCCGGTCTATGTTCAAAAGGAAACACTAACTTATCAACTAACAATCATCATCATCAGGAGCCTTGCCTACTGGCGAGGACGATCATGCCTCTCCACAATCTGCGATCTCCTGCAACATGTATCAGTTCGTGTGCCGACACACCTCCATGCCATGCAGCTAGACTGTCAAGAATCTTCTCTCGTCGTCTTCTTCTATCCCTCCTTCCACAGATCTTTCCAGTGATCACAGCATGTTCTATTTTCCCTCTTCTCATTACATGGCCGAAAAAATGAAGACTAACAATAGAGACAGAATAATACAGGTATCGAGGTGGCTTCCTGGGAATAGGATACTATGGACCGTGTTGCATGGGAGAAATGACTGCAGAGAGTTGAAGAGCCGAGCATCGGAGAAGAACCAGGTTAAATAACTGCAATGGCAACTGGGGCCATAAAATCCACTCGAATTGTGGAAGACGTTTCTTAACGCGGTGAATAATGCCTATACTTTCTATGGCACAGTGTAATCATGGCCAAACTTTAGTACTTTCTATGGGACAGTGTAATCATGGCCAAACTTTAGTACTTTCTATGACACAGTGTAATCATGGCCAAACTTTAGTACTTTCTATGGCACAGTGTAATCATGGCCAAACTTTAGTACTTTCTATGGCACAGTGTAATCATGGCCAAACTTTAGTACTTTCTATGGCACAGTGTAATCATGGCCAAACTTTAGTACTTTCTATGGCACAGTGTAATCATGGCCAAACTTTAGTACTTTCTATGGCACAGTGTAATCATGGCCAAACTTTAGTACTTTCTATGGCACAGTGTAATCATGGCCAAACTTTAGTACTTTCTATGGCACAGTGTAATCATGGCCAAACTTTAGTACTTTCTATGGCACAGTGTAATCATGGCCAAACTTAGTACTTTCTATGGCACAGTGTAATCATGGCCAAACTTTAGTACTTTCTATGGGACAGTGTAATCATGGGCAAAACTTTAGTACTTTCTATGGGACAGTGTAATCATGGCCAAACTTTAGTACTTTCTATGGCACAGTGTAATCATGGCCAAACTTTAGTACTTTCTATGGCACAGTGTAATCATGGCCAAACTTTAGTACTTTCTATGGCACAGTGTAATCATGGCCAAACTTAGTACTTTCTATGGCACAGTGTAATCATGGCCAAACTTTAGTACTTTCTATGGCACAGTGTAATCATGGCCAAACTTTAGTACTTTCTATGGCACAGTGTAATCATGGCCAAACTTTAGTACTTTCTATGGCACAGTGTAATCATGGCCAAACTTTAGTACTTTCTATGGCACAGTGTAATCATGGCCAAACTTTAGTACTTTCTATGGCACAGTGTAATGGCCAAACATGGGCACAGTGTAAAACTTTAGTACTTTCTATGGGACAGTGTAATCATGGCCAAACTTTAGTACTTTCTATGGGACAGTGTAATCATGGCCAAACTTTAGTACTTTCTATGGCACAGTGTAATCATGGCCAAACTTTAGTACTTTCTATGGGACAGTGTAATCATGGCCAAACTTTAGTACTTTCGAAGGCGTCGGTGTAATACTATTGTTCCGCGTGTGTGTTCCGGGCCCTATTATTGGGACAACAAGAATAGACCCACTGCCTATCCAAAAGCATGTCGTAAGAGTCGACTAATTGGGAGTTTACTCCGAAGTTGGAGTGCATCTGCCTGAGAGGCAAGGAACCAACAGTCTGCACACAAATGTGTCAGATCTGTTGAACAGATGCACACGCAAAACTCAGGTTTTGGAACAGGAGTTTACAGCTGGTGAACGCAAAGAAAAAGAAGAAGAATTCTATTGTCTGGAAACGACGGAAGGTGTCAAAAAATACTTGGTTTATATCGTTTTATTGATTATGTTATGTATGTTATTGCATTCTGTTCGGCGTCTGTGGCTTAGGCGTTACGAACGAGCTTTGTAATGCTGGGGTGCTGGGTTCGATCCCAGCTGCAGACGATTTGTCTTGCTTTGGTTAAGACAGTGGTACCCTTAGCTGACCGTTCAGAAGCAATGGCAAAGTACTGAAAGTAAAATTTGCTTAGAAAAACAACAGCCTAAAATGCTTGGGTTGGTTTGGAAACGTCACGTAAAAGATACGCAACTAACTTTGAAAACTGTAATCTGTATAGTATAATATGAAAATAAACACTACGAAGACAGAGACAATGATGATAGGAAGACATAAAGGCAATTTAGAAATAAAATTAAAAAAACAACACCCTGAGACAAACAGAGGAATTTAAGTATTTGGAAGCAATTTTCACATCCGACGGAAAACTGGACAGAGCAATTAGCTCCATATGTACCAAAGCTAATCAAGTAATGGGGCAACTATCTCCCTTATTGACACACAAGCAGATACCTCAGAGTACTAAAGTGAATGTTATCAGAACTATTTTTTGGTCAACACTATGCTATCAATGCCAAATGTGGACACTTAAATCCTCCAATGAACGTAAAATTGTGACAACAGAGATGAAATGCCTTAGAAGAGCTGCAGGAGTTTCAAGGAAAGACAGAATACGAAATCATGATATCAGAAGAATGCTAGGAATAAAGCAGTCTTACACTTCATCAAAGAATATCAAATGAAGTGGTTTGGACACCTAACAAGAATGCCCTGGCACTATCTGCCACAGCGAGCCACACTAAAACGTTACAATGGGTATAGAGCGAGTGGAAGACCTCGGAAAATATGGAGTGATGGCATTAAGAACAGCCTTACAGAAATGAACATCAGTCTTAATAGTGCTCTTGAGAGAGCTCATCAACGAACATTACATCTCCCCCCACTCCCCCCCCCCCCCCCCGACACTTCGATGAGTTACAAGGTAGAAGAGAAGAAGAAGAATTCTGTAAAGTTGAATTACTTTTGTGTATGTCGGTAATTGTATACTCAATGTCTGAGGAAAGTGACGACAATAAAATGGGATGTATTTAGAAGGCGTGATGAAATAAGGGAGATATATGGGCAAACACTATTATCAACAGTTATAAGACAGAGAAGATGGCGCTATCTTGGTCACATTCTGAGAAGAAACCAGCAGAGAATCACCAATCCGGCATTAAAATGGGAAATAAAGAGATAAAGGAGGCGAGGACGCCGAAAAGAAACCCAAAGACGGACGTTGATGAGAGAGGCTAAAGCTGCTGCACTGGATTCCATCTATGATAATGAACCAATTGCACAAGATATAACGGAATGGAAGAATAGACTGCGGCCTTTGTGATATATGATGACACAACAGGATAATAAATGAATTGTGCCACTGTCCGTGTTTTGTATGCTGTTGAAGGCTTTCTAACAGTAACATCACGTTTGCCTTCCGTAATGGTGTTTTTATGGCAAGCCGATCGGTTAACTTTTCATTTGGTTAAATCTTTTGTGGCGATATTACTCGTAGTTATTGGACACAAAGGGAACCTTCCCAAATCAAAGCGGGACGTATCGATCCTGACCTCATTTTGGAAAAGTAATTTGTACGATAGTAAAACTTTCTCTCGCTTTAAGACCCATTTTTCTACTTGATTGACCTAGATTTCTTCTGAGTGTAAATAACGCCAAAACTAAATTGCTCTCCGGGGAGCAGTTACCCTCGGATTTTCTATTGCTGGATTGCCTTCCATTAGCTCTGTGACAAGCCGTGAGGAGTTACTTTCACTGTTAACGAAATAATGAGCTAGAGAATTCTGAATGGAAAAGTCCCAAGAGTTGGACAGAAGTTTGTTTGGATACCAATGGGTTTATGTTTGACTTGTGTGGTTGTGTGAATGTGTGTGTGCGTACGCGCGTGCGTTCTTAAGGTGGCGTGAGCTGACTGGGTAGTTAAATATGTATATAATGTGTGGTAATGTAGTTTTTAAGTATGTAGTGTGTGTAAGTGTGTGTCTGTAGCTCAGTGTAGTCGAATAAGCGTGAAGCGTGTGTGGTTATATTTACAATTTACATACACGCAAGAAAACGTTTAAAAAATAAAGTTATATTGATTGTTTGTTTATATGTATGTGTGCATGTGGGGTATACATGGATAAGAGAAATAAATAAGTGTATAGTATATTACTGAGGCGGATTTGTGGGAACAAAATGCCATGGATCGTGTGGTGTGGAGGAGGCGCTTTACCAAGGGTATGAGAATGAAGGAAGAAATGATTGCAGAAAGGACTATAGCTGAGCGTCTGAGAAGACACACAGTAAACACAAATGTTGACAACAACGGTCCTGAAATCCCATGTTGTAATTGTGGAAGACTTTTCTTAACGCGGGCGGGTCTTGCTAGTCACACTCGAAATCGCCATGAGTCGTGAGTACCATGTCACCTCATAAAGTAATATAACACTATCGTCCAAAATGATGGAAAGGTGCCAATCAATCAACCATACTACAAACTCCTTATCCATACAGGCCTACAGGTTACCCAAAACGGGCATAGCAGTTACAAATGCCCAAATTATAAGTTTTGTTGGAAGGTTTTTTTTTTTTTTCTCCATTTTCTGAACCAGAAGCACTTGAGAACTCTGATTTTTGGCTCATTGTCATGAACATCAAAGCCCTTCGGCCTGAGTGCCACGTACACTGTTAATCGTATGCGGCTTTTCTGTCATCCCCCGGCTCGAACCCGAGTCTAAACACGCGTGGGGATCAACGTGGGGTGGCTTAGATTCTACCCTGCTGGCCTGCTTCCCAGATTAAAATGTTGTTATGTCAGGGCATTTGTAACGTTTTGAGGCATGATTTACTAGGGATAATACAGCTGTGGTTTCCCCTTTGACTTCCGCCGATTTGTATGTTTTAACTCCAATATTCTTTGAGGTTTTGAAAAAGGCGGGAGCCCGAAGAGAACTTATCACAGACATCAGAAGGAGACAGTCATCATTTTTCGGCCATGATATGAGAACATGGAAAATAGAATATGCTGTGACCACTGGAAAGATCTGTGGAAGGAGGGATAGAGGAACACAACGAAAGAAGATTCTTGACAGTCTTGTTGCATGGAATGGAGGTGTGTCGTCACACGAACTGATACATGCTGCAGGAGGCAGCTGATGATGATGATGAATGTCAGAGAATCAAATCGCCAGGCTGAGGGAGAAACACGGACCGGAAGTGTGCAAAAAAGGGAAGTGTGTGTGCGCGTGTGTGTGTGTGCGTGTGTCTGTCTGTTGAGTGGGTGTTTGTGTGTGTGCGCGCAGGTGTAGCGTAGTTCAATATCTGTGAAGTGTGTGTGTGTAAATTAAGCGTTTGTGTGTGTGCGCGCGCACGTTCTGTGTAGCTGAATATCTGTGAAATGTGTGTGTGTGTGTGTGTGTTGTGTGTGTGTGTGTGTGTGTGGGGGGGGGGTGTATAGATTTACACAGAGAGCAGCATAAAGTGAACAATTTCGAACCTAACAAACCATATCGGATTTCAAGCTGTTCTTAAAACCGAATTTTTGTTTATATGTGTGTGTGTTTGTGTATGTGTGTGTGTGTGTTTCAACGTGTGCGTGTGCGCGTAAGTGCCGGAAGGCGGTAGGTAGGTGTTTTGCTGGGAAAAAAAATCTTCTCGTTCAAAAAGCAGCTCCGAAGACGGGGAGCTTTAGGTTATAATTGTGACTAGGTTATGTGCGCTTTATAAAATGGTTTCGCATTGCAAGCCACTAAGAGACCTAAAAGTTCACGCCGTGTTGATGCAGTCAAGATTGACCCACATACTGTCCCGATTGGTGACGAAGTCGTCTACCAGCGAGCCAGTGGATGGCCCGGTTGTCGATGTCAGCTCCAGAAATTAGGGGCTCCGAACCTGGAGATTCCCCCTCCCCACACTGACAATTTGCTAGGCGGGAAACGCTTAAACCCCTCCCCCCCCCGCCCCCAACCTATAAACATTTTGTAAGGACGCTAAGCGGTAGACATAGACAGACAATCTCACAAAAATTAGTTTGTTTCTACATTCAGACGGTTTCCATTTCATTAGTTTATTTATTTGCCATTGACCACAGTATTATTAATATTATGCTCGTATACTAGGAATAAGCCTCCGGACACCCGCTCCCCCTTTTTTTCCCAGGCTCACTTTTTGCATAGAACATTTGTGAACGCGCCTCAGCGCTGCCCCCACCCCTCCCTCACCTTTTTTTTTTATGCCGCTATGTGTATATGTGAGTATATGTGTGGGTGGGGCTGTGTTTAAGTTTGTGTGTAAATGAAAATGGAAGACTGTAGAAATATAGTGCACGCAATTAAAAAAAAAAACCTACAGTAATTCGTAACACAGGGCAAACCACTTGAAATCGCTGAGATTTTTGGGATTAAATCAGAATGCTTATTGTCAAGTTGTTGTTAAAGGTTATTTTCTGTGTTTACACTGATAGCTGTTGTGTTTACTCTAATAGCTGTTGTGTTTATACTATGGTATATATGCCTCCCTACCCCCCCCCCTCTCTCCGCCAATTACAATAATGTAACTGAAATAGTATGAAATGTATAAACACACGTCTAAACAGAGAACGTCTATAGATTGGGAGGCGGGGGGGGGGGGGGAGGGGGGGGAGCTGAGCCAAGATTACGGAGCCTGTGACGAGGAAAGGAGGGAAGTTTCTTTCAGCCTTCCCACAGACCACCCCCCTCCCCCCCAAAAAAAAAAATGTTTCAAATGGGTTTTGAACACAAGAAATCTGGACCGACAGACAGGTCTACCGCTATGTTTTAATATACTACGCATTTACACATAACTGCCTTTCTGTAATAGAAGAAGAAATCACCAACTTCCGATTACCGTGTAATAAAAAGTATAAATAATTCAGCCGTTTGAGTGAGTTAGTTGTAACCATTCAGGATGTACCGAGAGTGTAATGTGAAGCCGGGTGAATTGGCACACATTCTGAACAGAAATCACGTGACGCTACTCCCTTCATGATGAAAGTTGGTATTACGCCAAAGTCATATATGTTAATGTGGGTTATATTTACATTACGCTTAACACTCTACACTCAGCATTCTACACTTAGCACTTAACACTCAACGCTCTCTCAACACTGTACACTCAGTACTCTACACTCTAAGCTCAGACCTCATGACTTAACACTCAGCACTCTACATTCAGCACTCAACACACAACACTAAACATTCAGCACATAATACTTACCCTTCTACACTCAAAACTCTACACTCAGCACTCTAGACTCAACAGTCTACGCTCAACACTCAACATTTAACATTCAGCACTCAACACTCAGCACTCAACACTCAGCAATCTGCATTTAACATTCAGCTCTTAACACTCAGCACTCTGCACTCAACACTCAGAGATCTACACTCAACACTCTACACTCAGCACTCACGCTGTACACTCAACGCTCTACACTCAGCCCTCTCCACTCAGCACTCTACACTCAGCACTCTACACTCAGCACTGTACATTCAGCACTCAACATTCAGCACTCGACACTAGTAAGGTTAGTTGCGTATCCTTTACGGGACGTCGCAGAACCAACCCCATCAGCCCCTGGCTGTTGTGTGGTTTCACTAGGCAAATTTACGTCCAGTAATTTGCCATTGCTTTCTGGGCGGTCAGCTCCCTGATACCACTGTCGAAACCAACGCAAGGCGTATGGCCCGCAGCTTGAGAACCCCTGGTTCAACTAACCACTTCTGATGCAAAGTCCGGCTATTTGCATGACGAGTGCACTGACCGTGAATCGAAAGGGGTCATCAGAAGAGATTGCGTTTTGACCCCACTGATGACCTGCAGTTTAGGTTCACTGTTTCTTTTCTTGTATATTCCTGATTCGCAATTCACCACAAACACGTGGCCAGTGATTCTCAAATACTTTCTCGGTTGACCATTATCACTGCGTACATTTTCAAAACTTCTTTTTGAGTTCCTTTTGTACCCATTTCTTGCTAATCATGGGTATACAAATTGTCCTGACTAAAGTGGGTCAAGTAAAGACCCTTTTCCACGCCTTTCAGGCGTATTGGGTATATAGGGCTAGAGTTATATTTTTAAAGACCAACGGCACAAGATGTGTGATGTGGTCAGCATCATGCCGGTCGCCTTTACTTCTCAGGACCGCAACTGATACCCAATCAAGGCTGGGTCGCCCTGGAAAAACTGTGCTTGCTGCCTGTATTTAAAAACTTTCGAGGATAGTCATGGAGGTCTTTTGTGTCTCAGGATATAGGGTTGCATAACTAGTGCTGAGGCCAATAAATATGCAAGTTAAGTTTTTTGTGTGGGGAGGGGGGCATTCCCCCCCCCCCCACCCACAAAATGGAAACTCCAACCTTACTGTGCATTTGAACTCAGGTCTTCCGCAAGACGGTCCAGTTAGATTTCTAGCCACAAAGTTCGTTATGTCCAACGTGATCGAGTTTGAGAAGCTGATTGGTTCTGCGCCTGAATTAGATTGATTTTGTCTTTAATAATCCCATCTTTGTACAGCCATGTTGACTCCAGGGAGCGTTGTATCTGTTATTCCGATGGCTATACTTACCTACCAGAAAACCTCACTGTCATCAATTGATACTGAATAGAACAGGGTGATTAGAGCCCCCCCCCCCTCCCCCCTCACCCCGCCCCTACACCAACCGCCCTGCCTCTCTCCTCATCTGCCTTAAGTATAAAAACAATTTTCACGTCTGTGGGTGTATTGGGCAAATAATGTCAGAACTTTATTTTATTGACCCATCGGTACTAGGTAGTTGGTGTGATCCGTTTTATACTGGCCGCCTTTACTTCCCATCCCTTTACCTGGCATCCTTTTAAGATCAGGTTGACCTGACAGCCAGGTCCTTTTTTGCTCCGATCCGAATTGAGCAAAAACAACAACAAAATCATCACTCTCACCCAGCATTCCCAAAGGGGGAGCTTTTGGTTATAATTGTGACTAATTTATTTGCGTTTAATAGAATGGCTTAACATTGACCTGAAAAGGATTCTTGCAGGGTTGATGCGATCGAAGGAGACAGACCCAAATACTGTCCCAGTCGACGACGAGGTCGTCTACCGGCCAGCTAATGAACGACCCGGTCGTCGATGACTAAAAAAAAAATGGAAAGAAAGATGTTTTCGAATTTGTACCCACGACTTTCAGATTGGCAGACGAGTTTCTAGCTACTAGACAACACCGCTTCCTCCTCCTCTGCCTAGTGAAAGAAATATACAATAACAACTGGCTTGGTGGCAATAAAGTAAACAGCTCGTGGTAGGAGCATAGAAACTTAAAGGCCTAAATACTTGGGCTCCACTATATATTGGTAAAAATGTTAAACTGTTGCTCATATTCCAGCCATCCCCCTTGTGGGATGCAATTTTTCGTTATCTGAAGCCCTACTCTGGCTCTTGCCAGGGGCCGCAATATAGCCCGACCATAAATATGGTCTAATGGCTGAACGCGGTTTCTGGGACCTCTCCACTGGTGATCCTCATCCACTTGGTGGCACTTTGTGTCATCGGGTGTTTATCGCTTGTGTGATGTCATAGTGGGGTAAAAATCTACTACTACTACTAAACTGCTGCTCCCCTCCCAACTAGGTGTATACATTCCCTTTTGTAAGCTTTTCTTTATTATATGTTATTATATATTTGCACACACACACACACACACACAAACTATCTGTTCAGTACATTATTATTGATACTATTAGTATTATTCCCATTGTGGGGAAAACAGGAATAGACCCACTGCCTCACCAACAAGCATGTCGTAGGAGTTGACTAATTCAGGACATCCTTCGCAGTCGAAGTACTTCTACCTGAGTGACAAGGAACTAAAAGTCTGCGTATAAATAAGCAAGATCTGTGAAACGGATGTACACGCAACATTCAGGTTCTGGAACTAGATTGAAGTCCGGAGTTGGACAAAGTTCAGAACTTTCTGAAAATGTTTACAGCCAATGAAAGCGAAATATTATTGTTATACCTACAACATATAAAAGGGCTATGTACTCGCGCGCGCACACACACACACAGAGTTTGTTCTTTGGGCAAATCTCACCAAAGTCACCCCATCTCGTCGGCCGCAAGATTTTGTAGGGAATTTCTCGGGTCACTCTTATAGTCTAGGGGTATAAGTTATAAATTAAGTACCCTAGTATCTTATTACGGCTCTGTGGCTTAGAGGTGTGTAAATGCGTTTAACAATTTCATGATCCTCGAATACATGAGTTCAATTTCTGAGGCGGGTTTTCTTTTTCGTCTTTGAAAGCTGTGCTTGGGGGTTTTCAAAACAGCACAAGAGTCGTACCATGGAAGAGATTTGAACCTCACTACGTAATGTTTCTAAAGTCAGCACTTGGTGCCCTGTAGCCAACCTTCATTGCAGAGACGGCACATCATTTATTTTAATGAACGTGGACAGTCCTAGAAAAACATGAATGCAAAATCTCAACATGTGAGAAGAGATATACAATAAATGCGTCGGAAGAAAAAGGACGAGACTTCTTCTTCTTCTTCACTTCCTCTTTTACCGCTGTGGGTGTCGAGGGAGATATAAGGTTCTGTTTCTAGCTCTTCTGGCTGCCTCGACCATAGGCACATCGTGCTGTTGTAGAGTTTCTCTGATGTTATCCTTCCATATTGTTCTTGGTCTACCTCGTGCTCTACGTCCTTCTTCTCTTTCCATGTATGCTTTGTATTGTATGGTGTCACAAGGCATTCTCTCTAAGTGGGTAAACCATTTCACTTGCTGTCTTCGTATGTAATCCAGAATTGGTTCTGTGCCGACTTGTTCTCTTATGATCTCATTCCTGATCTTATCTCTTATGGTCAAAGAGACATGACTCCATAAAACTTCAAAGACTCAAATGGTTTGGTCATCTCGTTAGGATGGAACAAAATCAACCAGCAGCTGGGGAGTACTACTTAAGAACAGCAGGCTACAAGGCAAGAGGCCGACCAAGAAAGAGATGGGTGGAGAGAGTAAAAGACACTAAGAATCGTAGTATGAAATGTGTACAACTAGCAACAGACAGGAAACTACATCTAACGTCTCTCAGTGGCGCTTTACGGCATAAGCAGTGGAACAAAATAAGAAGAAAAAGAAAAAGTAGTAGTAGTAGTAGTAGTGGTAGTAGTAGTAGTAGTAGTAGTAGTAGTAGTAGTAGTAGTAGTAGTAGTGGTGGTAGTAGTAGTAGTAGTGGTGGGGGTAGTAGTAATAGTAGTAGTGGTAGTAGTAAGAGTAGTAGTGGTATTAGTAGTGGTGGTGGTAGTAGTGGTAGTAGTAGTAGTAGTAGTAGTGGTGGTGGTAGTAGTAGTGGTGGTAGTAGTAGTAGTAGTAGTAGTAGTAGTAGTAGTAGTAGTAGTAGTAGTAGTAGTAGTAGTAGTAGTAGTAGTAGTATTAGTAGTAGTAGTGGTAGTGGTAGTAGTAGTATAGTAGTAGTAGTAGTAGTAGTAGTAGTAGTAGTAGTAGTAGTAGTAGTAGTAGTAGTAGTAGTAGTAGTAGTATTGGTAGTAGTAGTGGTAGTGGTAGTGGTGATAGTAGTAGTAGTAGTAGTGGTAGTAGTAGTAGTAGTAGTAGTAGTAGTATTAGTAGTAGTAGTAGTAGTAGTAGTAGTAGTAGTAGTAGTAGTAGTAGTAGTAGTAGTAGTAGTAGTAGTAGTAGAAGAAGAAGAAGAAGACCTCTATGGAGATGTCAGCATTCTATAATTGACCGCTGCTTTGTTTAAATATACTCAGACTGATGCTTAATGTCAACGACGAAGGAAAAATCCACAGTTAATGAAAGAACTCACCAACGAGTTAGGTGTATGAATGAAAAGGGGGTGGGAGCAAAGTCAGGGGTCAAGGGTCAGAATAAACCAACGATTTCCCCACAAACAACCCCGTGTATCCAGCAAACGTGGTCACACGGTTGTAGCCCCTTATACTGGAATCTGAAAACAAACATCTGATTGTCGTGACGCCGATGACCTGGGGTCACCATAAAATGTGAGAATTCCGTGTGAGGGGGATAGTTGAGCGCACGGACCAGGACTGGCAAGCTATAAAAATTAAGTGCACCGGCTCAGCGATAACGAGTCTTGGGAGTAATGCTTCATTACTAGAGGAAAGAAAAAAAAAATTACTAGAAAACCAACTCGAAAGATCAGATATCATATATAGATTACTCCCAGGGGGAAAAGCTTTAAAGAAAAGTAAGGAAAACAAACCACGTTTGAGACAATAAACAGGAGAAAAATAGTATTAAAAAAAAAAAAAACTACGCTTGAAACAATTTACATAAAAATTGTATATCTAATATATGTTTAGAAATGAAGGAAGTAGACATTTATGATGAATTTGATTGATTGTTTTCTGGTTTAAAAATAGTTATTTTTTAAATTTGTGATCTATATATTTGGGGTTATGGTAAAAAAAAAAAAAATAAAACAACAGTGTGGGAGTTTTAATAGGCTGTGGCATTTCGGGAAAACATTCAGTTTATAGCTGCCTTTAAAAAATATAATAGTTAGGGTAAACAGGAGTGGTTTTGTTTGGTGTGATAACCAAATATAAATGTTGCCACATTAATCGTGACATTCTTCGTTATATTTCTGATTTTGCAGTCTAAGATAAGTCTTGTCTTCTACTACCAGCCTTTAAATTGTGATTATGTAGACTTTAATCTACTTAGCCAAGTAAGTAAGCGGACCTTTTGACGCCTGAGCGCATCGTGCATATGGTGCTAGACCTATATTGTTTATAGATAACACGTAAATGGATGAGGGATGTGGTAAACACCACACCGGTCGCCTTTACTTCCCAGGACAATCGCTGGTACTCATTTTATGCTCTGCTAATCAAGGATAATTTTGAAATAACATCTGTCTCGGTGTGGATTTGAACCTCAGACCTTTGGGCCGACAGTGAACATATAGCGACTATGCTACCGAGGTACCCTGTACTCCACTGACTGCGATGAGGTATTCGATTAACTGGACTTTACTTTACTTGTGTATTGAAATGTACCTGGAGTGCTTGCCATAATATCGTAGCTTCGAATCCACACCGAGATGCATTTGGTATCCCAAAACTGACCTTGGGCCCTTAGTCGACCAAGCCTAAAATGGGTACCAGGTAAAGTTCTGGGAAAAAAGGCGGCCGGAGTGATGTTGACCACATAATCAAATAGCGCCTATTCTTTTGTGGTCTATAAAAACTACAGTCTACACACATATACATGATGCACAACTGATGTTAACAGAAGCTTACTTAGCTTTTGCTTATTGTCACCATCAAATAAATTTTCCTGATTAGAATTAAACTTTGTATTTTTTAAAAATTAATATGTTTAAGAGACACATTTAAATATTATCTATGATATGAATGAATATGCTTTTTTGAAAACAATTCTTTTTGTTTTTAATTAACGGATTGGAAAAAACGGATCTTGACAATCAATTAAAAACTATAGGATTGGAACTAAAATATTATCTATGATACGAATTAAAATGCGTTTTAGGAAAACGGTTGTTTAGTTATATTGTAAGTCTATATTTGTGATTTGTGTGTGGAAAGTAAACAATAAACGGTTAGTCCCGTGCATAAGACTGGAATGGAAGAAGGCAAAGTGAACCAAAATATGGAGGAGAGGACAGACAGCGAGTGTCCGGTGCTGGCTCGACTGGACACGTCTGACTGGTTGCGAGGGGTAAGTGAATGTTTCACCTTTGGACAATATTTTCACTATTACAGAAAATGCTGCCATTGTTGCTTCAGTACGTTTCAAAACCTCTAGGTTAGAATTGTAGTATTTCTGTTTAAAACCATTAGTTTTCTGGTTTCATAGCACCCAGTGGTTAACCCCTCATGCTAATTTTTATGAAAATACCCCGAACACATCTGTGACCTTTTTCTTGTAAAAATGAGTCTGCAAATTACAGGCATCCACACGCAGAGAGAGGTAGGTAAATTACAGAGCACGATATAATTATCTCCTTCACATGGGACTGTGTGGTAAAAAACGGGCAGGGATAAACAATAAATACAATTTCTTTATAATAAAGTTATCATACACTTATTAGGTTTACAGATATCTTTCCCTGATTATCTTGTTTTACCCCACCAGCACATCTTACAAGCGATAAACACACGATGACACAAAGTGCCATCATGTGGATGAGGATCACCGTGGAGAGGTCCCGGAAACCGCGTTCAGCCATTAGACAATATTTATGGTCGGGCTATATTGCGGCCCCTGGCATGAGCCAGGGTGGGGCTTCAAATAATAAAAAATTGCATTCCACAAGAAGATGACTGGACTGTTTGGATTACAATTATTACATAGACAATCTGTAGACAAACACAGGACGGTTACTTTATAAATGGAAATAAAAGAAAGGTAGGAGAATTGCAGAGCACGAGATAGTTATCTCTTTCACATGGGACTGTCTGGGAAAAACAGGCAAGGGTAAATAATAGATACAATTTCTTTACAATAATATAAGCAGGCATTTTTAATGTATACAGATATTTCATAGACATACATATGACGGCGACATTATTATTAGAAACAAAAGAAAGGGGCGCAACTTTGCCAGAAGCACAGGCATTACCCAGATAAACCGTCTGGGCCGAATATAATGGAAATAACAAGTTGTTTACCCGAATACATAAAATCAGCGTCAAAAACAGTGAACCGGAAAGTTATTCCGGACCTGCATGCGAATCCTTGGAGCCTGAACCTGGGACCTCACCCCCTCCCCATCTTTAACCCCCCAGATCTCCTGGCCAGCCCCCCCCCCCCCCCCCCCCCCACAAAATTCCTACTGAGCCTTTGACTTGACATTTTTTTCATCGAGGTTAAATAGTCCCATACCCATGCATAAATGTTCTCTTTTTAAGTATATGTTTTTACGTTTTATATCATTTCAAGCAAATTTTTATCTATGTATTTTGCCAAACTTATTTGAAAGCTGCGAAGCTGTCGTTTTTTTAGACGAATGATGAGAATACAATGGACAGATAAAAAGAGTAACAAAGAAATCTTGAAAGAAAATGACTCATAAAGAGAAGTTGCCAGCCCACATCAGAAAGAGGCAGTCTACATTCTTTGGTCATGTGAGGAGAAGGAGAAAACTGGAGTACATCGTGACAGTAGGAAAGTTGGTGAGAATGAGAGGCAGAGGGAGACCGAGAGAACAGATGCTGGACAGTCTGACATCATGGCATGGAAGCTCATCTGTGTCAGAGCTTATTAAGAGTACACAAGACAGAAGGTTGTGGATAGACACGTCTGCCAACGCCACACAGCAAGGGCTTTGAGAAGAAGAAGAAGATTTGCCATTCAGCACACAGTGATAATAATTATCATGATTATTTCACACTAAATTAAAGCTTAAGCTCATCGTGTTTTGTGCCTAAAGAGTTATAAAGGGGACTGAGAACCCCTTTCTCCCCCACCCCGCCCCTGAGAGGCCACAGCTTTCGCATGATTTGAGTTTGGGCTTCTGGATGACTAAGTTGTTCAAATACATACATCTCCGTGCGGGTTGCGCAGCCCCATTGTGGGGAAAGACCAGAATACACCCACTGCCTCTCCAACAAGCATATCGTGAGACTAACTGGGTGATTCCTTCAAAGTAACTGGGTGCTTCCTTCAAAGTAACTGGGTGCTTCCTTCAAAGTAACTGGGTGCTTCCTTCAAAGTAACTGGGTGCTTTCTTCAAAGTAACTGGGTGCTTCCTTCAAAGTAACTGGGTGCTTCCTTTAAAGTAACTGGGTGCTTCCTTTAAAGTAACTGGGTGCTTCCTTCAAAGTAACTGGGTGCTTTCTTCAAAGTAACTGGGTGCTTCCTTTAAAGTAACTGGGTGCTTCCTTCAAAGTTCGAGTGCATTTACCTGAGAGGCAAGGAATCAAAATTCTGCATACAGATAAGTCAGATGTGTAAAATGGATTGCAAGTATCACACATATTCTGGAACAAGATTTAAGTCCAGAGGGTGACAAATACCCAGAACTTTCCGTTGGAGTTTACAGCCGGAGAACGTGAAGAAGAAGTAATACATACATGTTCGTCTGTCTTCTTCTTACTTGTCCACACTCATATTTACACAGTAATGTAAAAATATGACAGTAAATTCTCGTTAAGGCGAACTTACTTAAGAAGAAGACTCCGTTTGACATAAACAAAATTGTATCTCAAGTAGAGACATATTTTTAATAATCTTATATCCCCGTGGGAGCTTCAGGGCAACATTATGGAGAAAACAAGAATAGACCAACAGCTTTCCTAGTGAGCATGTCGTAAGAGTCAAATTACTAGGGACTCTTTTGAAGTCAGAGTGCATTTTCCTGAGAGGCAAAGAACTAACAGCTTACACCGGGCGGCAGGTTACCAGGGTGGTTGGTTTTACCAGGCTACAAGTTATACACCGGACTGCAGGTAACACTGGGCTGCAGGTTACACCGGACTGCAGGTAACACTGAGCTGCAGGTTACACCGGGCTACAGGTTACCCCGGGCTACAGGTTACACCAGGCTACAGGTTACCCCGGGCTACAGGTTATACACCGGACTGCAGGTAACACTGGGCTGCAGGTTACACCGGACTGCAGGTAACACTGGGCTGCAGGTTACACCGGGCTACAGGTTACCCCGGGCTACAGGTTACACCGGGCTACAGGTTACCCCGGGCTACAGGTTACCCCGGGCTACAGGTTACACCGGGCTACAGGTTACACCGGGCTACAGGTTACACCGGGCTACAGGTTACACCGGGCTACAGGTTACCCCGGGCTACAGGTTACACCGGGCTACAGGTTACACCAGGCTACAGGTTACACCGGGCTACAGGTTACACCGGGCTACAGGTTACACCGGGCTACAGGTTACCCCGGGCTACAGGTTACACCGGGCTACAGGTTACACCAGGCTACAGGTTACACCGGGCTACAGGTTACACCAGGCTGCAGGTAACACTGGGCTGCAGGTAACACCGGGCTACAAGTTACACCGGGCTACAGGTTACACCGGGCTACAGGTTACACCGGGCTACAGGTTACACCGGGCTACAGGTTACACCAGGCTACAGGTTACACTGGGTGATACCCATTAGGGTGTCCCACTTATAACTTCTTTGGGGGTTGAACAAGGTATCTTGGATTTGTCCTGTTGGTTTGCCTCCCAGACTGAGATTGTGTTTAGGTCTAGACGACGGATCAACATCAATGGCACAAGGGGTCAACCATAAGTGCTACCTTCTACTTTTTACTCAAGCATAAGTCGGAAAAATCTCAGCGCAATTCACAAACTCCGTAGCACCGGCGAATATCATTTTTGTTTTAAATTTGTAAAATTGTGTAGTATCAGGGTGCCAACCTGTAGGTAGCAAACCTGGGAGATAAAACGGAAGAAATGAAGGAAGCGAATGTTTCTTTAGGTCAGCTGATCCACACTGGACTGCGGTTAATGTCGTAATATTGGGATAATGTAAACTAATTTCATAAGATTATTCTTCTTTTTCTGCCTACTATCCTCTAGTGGAACATAGGCCTCAGCCAGCTCAGGCCAGGTCGTTCTATCCTTTCCCTGGTTGGTTACCGGCTGGGGCAATTGTCCGAAAACATGACGCCAAAGCGATTTTATGCGTTCCTGTTTTGAGGAGCAGTTCGTGGGTCAAGTCAGAATTTGCATTCGTGGACCGATTTGTTCCTTAATAGAGACATTCGCAGTCCGAGGACCACCGTATTCACTGTACAACAAGAAACCCTGAAATAAAGAACGCCGCCGTTCTATCTCTGCCAATTCTCAGGATGGCTGCTTTGAACTGACGATATTTATAAACACCAAAGTAATTCACACTGACACCGCTTGTGCTCCGCAGACGTGATAGAGCAGGTTTTCTGGGACCATCACGTAACATGTCTGTCTAATCAGCTGCATGTGACGCGCATGGATGATTTTTTTTTCTTCCGTAGAAACCAAAATATACAACGGCCGTGTTTTATAGAAACCTGCAAACAAGAACCGTTTCATTGTTGCCTGAAGGGAGTTGATATGTCTACGCCAGACACGCCTTAGTGCCACTGTGGTGTGTTTTCGTTGGGTATATTTCCATGGCGACCAGTTTTGAAGAGGATAAAAGGGGAGTGAAAATCTAGAACATTGCCTCATCATTATTATCGTCATCATCTTCATCGTGCCGCACCGCTGTCGTCGTCATTGTTATGGTGGTGTTATCGTTGGATGTAATAAAAAGGCTACCAGGTTTAAAAGAAAGGGAAGAGGAGGGGAACAGAACCAAGACACTTTATCATCATCATCATCATCATCATCATCATCATCATTGTCATAATCATCAAAGCCGTACGCAAGTTCCTTACCGACTGGCGTCTCGGCTAAAGCGCTCCACATTTTGCAGTCTGCCATAACTCATCATATATATCAATTGATGGGCTGACAACTTTCTCTACCACGACAGAAGGCTGTCAAAAATTTGTCAGACATGCCTCGAACATCTTTCTAAGTTATCGTTGCATTAAATTCCGGAAAAAAGGGGATTGGGGGGGGGGGGGGGGGGGGGGGGGGGGGGGGTAATGGCTTTGAAGACAACATAGACCGGGACACCCAATCATCGCTACCACAATCATCATCATCATTTTCACCACCACCATCATCATCATCATCATGATTGACGTGGAGAGGTCCCAGAAACCGCGTTCAGACAATTGGCCATATTTATGGCCTGCCTATATTGCGGCCCCTGGCAAAAGCCAGGGTGGGGCTTCAAATAACAAAAAATTTCGTCCTGAAAAGGACGAAACTGAATTACCACTAAGGCGCATATATCTTCATTTAAATATGGAAGGTGTCTTAAAAGTACCTAACCTTTGACCTTTCATTTCACTGGTGATCTTTGTTGTTAAAACGGACACCCTAAGCAGGAATCTGGAGCAGATCCCGTCAGATTCAACGGATACACCGGCAGTTAGAAAAATTCCTCTCCTGCCAAATTCTGGATGGAAGTCTCAGATAAGGGGAAAAGCCAGAGGGATCGACGGCCTTTTATGGTTTATGGGATCCTGTATTGGGGGTCAAGAAAAACAGACCTAATGGCTCACAGCAGATATGTTCTAAAAAGTGACTAATCAGGAGTCTGCTAGAAATGAAAGTGTAAACACAAACACCACTTGCCAACCGCCATTTTAAGGGCAAACGCAAAAGAAGAAGAAGAAGAAGAAGAAGAAGAAGAAGAAGAAGAAGAAGAAGAAGAAGAAGAAGAAGAAGAAGAAGAAGAAGAAGAAGAAGCAGAAGCAGAAGCAGAAGCAGAAGCAGAAGCAGAAGAAGAAGAAGAAGAAGAAGAAGAAGAAGAAGAAGAAGAAGAAGAAGAAGAAGAAGAAGAAGCAGAAGCAGAAGCAGAAGCAGAAGAAGAAGAAGAAGAAGAAGAAGAAGAAGAAGAAGAAGAAGAAGAAGAAGAAGAAGAAGAAGAAGAAGAAAAAGAAGAAGCAGAAGCAGAAGCAGAAGAAGAAGAAGAAGAAGAAGAAGAAGAAGAAGAAGAAGAAGAAGAAGAAGAAGAAGAAGCAGAAGCAGAAGCAGAAGAAGAAGAACAATAAGAAGAAGAAGAAGAAAAAGAAGAAGAGAAATAATAATAATAATACTAATAATAATAATAATAATAATAATAATAATAATAAGAAGAAGATGAAGAAGAAGAAAAAGAAGAAGAGAAATAATAATAATAATACTAATAATAATAATAATATTAATAATAATAATAATAATAATAATAAGAAGAAGAAGAAGAAAAAGAAGAAGAGAAATAATAATAATAATAATAATAATAATAATAATAATAATAATAATAATAATAATAATAATAAAAAGAAGAAGAAGAAGATAATAATGGTAAGTGAAATGTGGAGCTCATTAACTCTTTCAGGAATAAACAAACCACTGGTTCACATATGGATAAGACAGACGAATTCCGTTTATGTTTGAAGGTCTGTCACAGGCTCCGTTCTGTTTAATTGTCATATTAAAAATAAAATAGTAAATCGATACGACAATCGCTAATAGTTTTTTTTTGATGGCTTATTTTTTTAAGAAGGGGGAGGGGGGGGGGGGGGGGGGGGGGGGGTCGTTTTGTAAATGAAATCACGAACCCGTTACATTTGTTTTGTGGACCTCCGGAAGTCAATGAACAATCAGTTTGGAAAAAATATTGCTCTAAACTAATAAATATGTTAACAGTTAACACCTTTCCCATTTTATGTATCAGAAGGAATTTGTAATCAATTTGAAGTTACCTGGCTAAGTCACGCGACTAACTAAACTTCAGGAAACTAGATAAACACGATATATCAAGACGGACTGACTGATTTTCTACCCCACCAGGACATCATACAATCGACGAACACCCGATGACACAATGTGCCACCGTGTGGAAGAGGATCTCCGTGGAGACGTCCCAGAAACCGCGTTCAGCTTTTAGGCCATGTTTATGGCCAAGCTATATTGCGGCCCCTGGCAAAAGCCAGAGTAGGGCTTCAAAAAAAAAAAAAAAAAAAATTCATAATAAAAATGACGGAAAGTAGATAGAGATATAACCTTTTTAGATATATCAAGAGAGACCATTCACATTTTAGCGGAATTTTTTCAGTTGTGCTTCGCTGTGTTTTGCAATAACGAGGCTGACGAGCCAAATAAACTTGGCAATGAGTAGGGCAATGTATTGTTTTTGTTCGAATTATTTGAATTCATTATAAGAAAAAAAAAATATATGTGTTTTTTTTAATATGGGTTTGCAAGAATCAGCAGTATTTCTGCTGCAGTTTTCAAAACCTGTCCCCTGGGGTAAAAGGACCTGAGAATTTTCCAAAGGCAACAACACAAGACCTAATATTCTTGCTCTGTGTTACTGTATACTTCTAACATTCTGTCGTAAAATTTTGAATGTTGAATTAAGAATCGACATCACAGCACTCGGGACACGCCCATGTGCTAAGTCCCCATCTTCAGAAGCAAGCGAAGAGTTCAAATTCCGATGGTACCAGTAACCGTTTGATTGTATATCCGTCTCATCCTTCCCCTGAGTGTTGAGCGTCAGTCAGATCCCCTGGTAACTCCTCGCAGGGTCATTCTCCTTCGACCGTAATGATCTATCTGCTCCTCCGCACAGTTAACTCGCTCCCTAAGGACCCTCACAATATCTAACTTGTCATACATCAATTCACCACCAAGCGGTGCAGAATCAGACAGTCTATCTGCCTTCTCATTTCCCAACACACCGGTATAACACGGAGAAAATATCCAAAGGATGCTAACTACGAGAAAAATCCAAATAATGCTAACTACCCGGGGCCTCTGAAGTAATGTTATCAAAGGCACACAAGCGGAGCATACAAAACCCGTCCTCTGTGGTAAAATAACTTGAGAATTTTCCAAAGATCACAAACCATACAACACAAGAGACTTTATATTTTTCCGCTGTGTTATTGTATGTTTTATCATTATGTAGTAGTGTTATCTAATGCATATTAGCGAAGAAAACGGAAACATACCAGAATACAGCTGACAGTTTCCTGAAAAAAAAAATGGGAGATGGAAAGCGAGAGAGCAAGGAGATACATCCTTTCTCCTCTCCGTTTAATTAAGGAGCACGTCTGGGTTTTTGCTCATCACTTTACTCCTCCACGCTCCTTTGAATTTTCGGGAGGGAGTCGAGTGAGGAGGCGTGTAATGTGGAAACTCGACGAATAAATTTGTGATTATTAGAATAAACAAATATTGTTCTCATTTGCTTTCATTTCCTGTCAAATATGAAAATGTGTTTCGCATTCACTCGTTTTCTTTCGTGTCACATCTAAACATTGTTATTCCCCCGTGAATGCCTAGGCCTCTTGAGGAGAAAACACCCTCTGCATCATACAAAGCATGCCGTATGAGTTAACTAATTAGCGATGTGCAGCCTGTGGCAAAGAAAAGTCATGTCCGTTCAGTTCCGTTGCTTTACTCGAAAAAAAAATATATCGTCACGTTTAACCATCATCCATGAAGGGAGAGGGTCAGGTTATAATTGTGACTAGGTTATGTGCGACATATATGATAGCTTAGCAGTTCACGCCACCAAGATCCACGACAAGGACTCCTGCAGTGGTGACGCAGTCAACGGAGACTGACCAAAATACTGTCCCGACCGGTACCGAAGTCGTCTACCGGCGAGCCAGTGCGCGAACCGGTCGCTCATAAGTCATGTCTGCACCCTGGACAGACACAAAAGTAATGAAGCTGTCTTGAAAGACACTGACTCACGAAGAGAACTGATTGCCTGCATCAGAAGGAGACATTCTTCATTATGTCGTCCTGCCATGAGAAGGAGAAAACTGGAGTACTTTGTGACAACGGGAAGATTAGAGAAAGAAAAAGGCCCAAGGAGGCCGAGAGAAATGATGATGATGGACAATTTAGCTTCAAGGCATGCACAATCATCTGTGTCAGAATTGACTGAAAGTACACGAGGGAAAATGTTGTGGATTGAAATGGCTACCAACGCCACACGACATGCACTATAGGAAGAAGACATTTGAAGTTTTTAAAAAAAATCTAGGAAATCGCAGCCTAGCTGTAAACTAGAACACAGGGTGCCAACCGTCCCTTTAAAAAAAGTTAACTAAGAAAAAACAAAAAGGAGAATTTCGTTTCAGGAGATACGTGTGCTAATTTTCTTTTTTAAACAACCTACACCATTGCCTTTGGCATTTAATTGCGGGAAGGTCTATCTTTGAACTGGGTCAAGTGTGCAGGCTGATAGATGACGTCATGGCTGAATGTCAAATCTTCCCACAGGAACAAGCCGCGGATTAAAATGTCTAGATGTGCGCAGTGGAGACAATATTTCTCCCTGTTTGTGTCTGTATACATCAAGATAATTTTTCTTTTTTTTTAAAACTTGTGTTGTAGGAAAAATTCATGTAGGCATTTCTTATAATAAATACTTCGATGTACTTCAAGAAACAGTCTTTCTTGCTGTTAGTATAAGAAACAGCATTTCTTTCTGTTAGCATACAAAACAGTATTTCTTTCTCTTAGTATAAACATATTTTAAATGATAGAATATGTCGAAGAGTGCTTAAACAGAGGAGAAAATATTTTTAATTCTGCAGGCGATCATTTAGCCACTATACCATAGCGGCATCGTAACAAATGAATATATTACAAGAAATAATTATTTATTTTATATTCTGCACATTTTATGGTTCAAAATGTGTCAGTAAAAGAAGTATATAATATCATCTGTGATAACTAATTCGGTTCCTAATCCGCTGTTCAAAATATTTAAATTGAATGCTTTCAGCTGTGGATATGAAATGTGATATACTTTAAATAAACTAGATTAAAAAAAAAAGTTAGTTGCGTATTCCTTATAGGTCATTGCAGAACCAACCCCAGCGTTTTGTTGGCTGTTGTGGTTTTTCTAGGCAATTTTACTTCCAGTAGTTTGTTATTGCTTTCTGGACGGTCGGCTTCTCAATACCATTGTCGAAACCAACGCAAGGTGCGAGGTCCGCAGCTGGAATCGAACACGACACTCCGACATTACAAAGCTCATTCGCAACGCCTAAGCCACAGACGTTGACAAATAAACTGAAGCTCAACAAAAATTTGGAAGTTATGATGTTTTCAGAGGCTCAGGATTTTTCTCTTACTTATAGAAATGAGGTATGGACTACTTTTTACTTGTGTTAATGTTACCAATGACTCACTTATCTACCTACCTAGCAACATAGCTACCCACTAACCAATGTATTCTGCCCTACCATTACACTTGCACTATCAATCTAACATCTTCCTTCATAACTGTTTCAACCCACACATTTACCGATTTGGTCAATTCACCTACTTACCTAACGGCCTAACTTACCCAAACAGCGCTGCCCAGGCAGAAGTTGGAGTTAAAAATCTGCCAAAAGTATTTCAGGATCCGCTCCGTTGCAACGGAGTTCGTGTACTGCCTTGAGATTCTTCGGATTTAAGCTTGAGTCAGAAGTAGAACAGAGCACTTATGGGTTACATCTGTGTGCCATGATGTTGATCCGTCGAATAAAAATAAACATAAACCGTTTTACCTAACGACTGGCCTACCTACCTGCCTACTTACATAATACCTAGCTACTTACCCACCCACGTACCCTTCCCACATACTTACGTGACGGAGACCTTTAGTGCATATTTACCATTCAGTTTTTGAGATTTTGAACAACGGGTCAACATCATGTCACTTGAGTGTAACCTATTAGTGCTCCGTTCTTTTTCTCACTCAAGTCTGCGTCCGAAAAAGCTCAGCACAATGCACAGGCTCTGTAGCACCGGCGGGGATCCTGAAATACTTTGGGTAGTTTTTTAACTCTAAATTTGTCCAGGGCAGCGCCGTTAGGCTACTCCTTTCGATTGCCAACTGCCAAGGGATTTTTTTACTTGCGCAGCAATGCATTCGGGCGTCCGATCTCACTACCCAGAGACCATGGAGAATTACTAGAAGTCCAAGTCCATGTGAAAAAATTCCAGTCCTTACCGGGGATTGAACCCGGAATCTCTAGCACTCGAGGCGGACATCATCCCTCGAGACACGCAAGCACCCACCATGAAGGGGAAACGCCGAGATATAGCGTCTAGAAGAAGGTTTTGGGTTGACATGCGAAAGGAACCGGAAGTTATTAAGAAGTGACCTTGGCTCACAGGTCGACCCAGTCTAAAATAGGTATCACGGAAAGTCTTGGGAAGCACAGGTCTAGCCCTATATGCCCAATCCTTCTGAAAGCGGGGAAAATGATCCATTGCTTTCACCAATAAGAGAAAAAATGTCTGGAACTGAAGGCAGTAAAGAGGCAACAACACTCATATTTGAATTCTATTTAGAGCGTTTTTTATTTTCTAATAAGAAAGGTGCCGGTGCTAACCACAGAATGTCTGTAAAATTGTAGCGGTATCCACCAGAAAAATGTTTATTACAGTACCGCTGAAAAATAATTATGGTTAAACAAGGTGCCGGTACTTCCTACCCTTGCGTACCAGGAAAAAACACTATCCTGATTCAATGAAAACAAACTGAAAACAGTAAGTAAAGTAAATAAAGGATATTTTTTCCACGCCTTTAGGGATACTGGGCAAACAGGACTAGACCAATACTGTATTGACCAAACGTCACTTGGTGGGTGATATGGTCAGCATCACACCGGCCGCCTTAACTTTCCAGGACTTTACATGGTTCGCATTTTAGACTGGGTCCCCTGGGAGTCAAATTTTAAAAAAAAAGGCTCCATCGGGACCTGAACTCACGATCTTCGAATCCTCAGGCGAGAGTCTAGCTGCTACACCCTGAAGATGATGGAGCGAGAAATGGTGAGTGAAAAGCGACACAATTCATAATCTGTTAAATTCACCATTGATCAGTGGTATCATGGGGGTTAACAAACGGGAATCGCTGGGGAATTCTGAGAGAATGTAAGACGACAGAGATGTAGAAACTGTGCATGCAAGGGAACTGAATGGTCGTAGACCACCGGGCAAATCAAGAAAACGACGTAAAGATAACGTCCAGGCAGACCTAAACCCACTTTATGTCACCAGCTGGAAAGAGAAAGCCAATCAAAGTGAATAATGGAGCCAGGTGATATCTGCAGCAATGAACCGCAAGGGCTCGGAATGATGAAGAAGAAGATGGAATGAAATGTGGTATACGAATACGTTTACCTGCAAACAGTATTTTTCTATCAACACATTCGTTCAATCCTGCACGTGTCATTGTTTCCGGTAATAATAATAATAATAATA
>CAJHNH020006112.1:92500-97500 GCA_905116865.2 Candidula unifasciata
GCGAAGATAGCAGCTGTCACGGGAGCATTTGCACGACTGGCTCAACAGAAAGCAACTCACGTACAGATAGGATAGTGATAGATTCAGTGAACATGCTTAAGAAAATCCAAACTGGAAGACTCCAATTAGAATTTATTGGCAACATCCAGAAGTTGTGCCACAAGAAACTGTCTTGACTGTATACACCAGGGTATGCTGGAGTAAAAGACAATGAAACACTTGACAGACTTGCCGGGTCTGCGGTGGATAGGGGTGGAAGAAGTATAGACAGGGCAGGCATAATGGATGCGTTGCTTTCCAGAGACGTTGAGCAATGGAATCAAAGACGATGAGCCGCATTTTCGAAAAGGAAATTAGGCGAGGACAAAGAAGATAGATACAATGAGAGTAGGGACAGTGAGTATCTGTATCACCAATCGATGTGTTCACAGCTATTTGTTTGTGTTTTGTTCTCACATGCACTCTTTCGTCTGTTAGTTCACTCCCTCATCCGTCCATTCAGTCATTCATCTGACCATTTGCTCATTTATCTTCCTTCTACCTACTCATCAGCATATTCACATATCTATCAATACATGCATCCACCAACTCATTTATTGATCTGACTATGCATGATTTGCCTCCCGCCCCCAACCACCAACATATCCATCCGTCTGTCAACCCATCCAGTCACTCATCAAGCCCTCCATCTATCCGCCAGTCCCACTCATGTATCCACCCATTTATCCATCCAGCAATTCCACTAATCCAACCACTCAGGTCAATCCGCCCAACATCCCACCTTTATTTACCATTATCAACACACATTCAGGGGGCAGTAGTGCTATGAACATCCGGCAAGTTTCTGTAACCACTTCACATGATATCGCCTCCCTTGTCCGGTCCGTCGGCAGACAGTACATTGCCTGCAATTCCGTGCGCTGCCGAGGCGTCAATGTTATTTTTCAATTACACTTCGAACGTTCAGAGGAATCTAGTGTCTCGATTTCTAACCACACAGGATTTTTAGTGGTGCTTTGCTGTGTATTGATTAAGATCCATTCTGTTCTTAACATATACATTAGAGTGAAAATTAGATCTTCAGTTGCGTGGGATCCTTAAAAACCTGGGGCTATAAGTTTAAAATATGTGTCGTTACTTTTGCTGGTGTGCTAAGTATGGACAAATTGGATGTCTTAAAGGTGTTATAATAATGCCATATCTAGTTAGTTAGTCTGTCGACAAATTATCCAGACCTCACATTGAATCATTCAGTCCATAAGTGCTCGGATCCCCTCCTCAGTAAATCCCACAGCGTATAGCGGCGACGACGCCAGTTCATTTTTAGTTTCTTACTCTGCTTTGACTTCCTGCATGGTGCTCTTGTCTAGTCCCACCCCTTACAACATTCTGTTCTTGCAGTCTGCTCATGGTTGCAGATTCACAGTCACTTGGCAAATGCCTTACTTTAGTATATCAACCTAGTCGTCCGCCCGTCACAGTAGTTTTACTGCAAGCCAATCAGCATGCTCATTTCCTTGCACTCCTGCGTACTTTGGCACACACAAAAAAAGAAAAAAACAATTGATCTTTACCAGCTCCAACCGCCTCAGTGACAGTCTTCGGATCTATCCCTTATCTTTCTGAACATAATACTCATTGAGTCACTGAGAAAACATGAGTGGTTGAAAGTCTGTGTCTTCAGCCATATTATGTCTTCAGCCATGTTACGTCTTCAGCCGTGCTATTGCTTTGGCCACTGTCATGACCTCTAGAGTCAGACTACTTGTAGTCAAGGCAAAAGCACAGCATCGTGCCATACATAACATCCCTTACACCCAAACGGGAACCCGCGTCCCAACACGCATAGGACAAGAGGTTTTGTATGGCTTATGTATCCGTTATGCGTGCCCTAATTTAACTTCTTTTGATGTTGAACGGGGTATCTGGGATCTGCCTTGTTGATCTGCCGTCCAGTTTGACATTATTAAATCTCAGGATGGTGTTGTGAACCTTTAGGCATCTTATACAGGTACCGTTCTTGTGGCTGAAGGGGCTATCTGTGATTTACTATGTTGGTCTGTATTCCAGGATATCCAACTTGAAGTCGAATAGATGGTCAGATCATAACGCAGCAGCCCGCACTGGGGAAATAGACAGGTAGTCTTCATGGTAAACTGGATTAGTACCTGTTGCCACCATTACAGGTGCCCTAGTTATGACAGGGACACTGGAAACCCCTGGTGAAATGATCTCCAGAATGCGACACTTTGAGTCACCGTAGTTTGAGACCATCAAAAAGCAGACAGGGAGGAAAAAAACTGCTGGAGAGTCAGTCAGATAAATATCTGAACAAAGAGCTGTGCTGTTCTTTTTTTTTTTAACTTGTTCCCGTTAAAATCATTATGCAGCGTTAAAATCATTATGCAGAGGGGTTGAATTTAGTTGATTCAAGAACCGACATACAGCACTCGGGGCATTACGGTAAGCGTTCCGTCCCCATCTTCAACAGCCAGTGAAAAGTTCCGATACTAATGGTACCAGTCAGTTACAGTCACGATGTCTGTGTGTATGTGTGTGTGTCGTGATCTCTAACCAGCGGAAAGCTGCGGTGACCGCCTCCACCTCCATTCTCAAGCTGGATGTTGTGGCATCATCTGCTAAGCTCTCCTGCACCTGTCACGAGCCCACGTGGGTAAATACACTTATATAGTGAGTGTGTGGGTTTAAACTCTAACCGAGCCCACGCACGTGAGAAACTGGACTAATATCTTGGCTATGGTGATCCTAGACGGTCCTGGATAGCCAAGAAAACAGCGAGTGGCTCGTTCCATTAAATGAAAGTTGCTGTACTTGTATCCACAGGAGTAGGAGAAGGGATAGATAGATATCAGGATAAACCCACTGTGATATTATCGAGATATACAGTTAACCCCTCCGACTTTCTCCTCTCCTGGCATTACTTAAAAGCCCCCATCAAGTGATTAAAATATTTTTCAGCTGAAGTAAACTAATATGCACAAAGACACTTGAACCTAAGTACACAATTTACTCAACTATTTTATAACAACATGAACAAGATTTACTGAATAAATCTAACCAAAATAAAATGAACGTGTTTAGCCTAGTAGAGTTGAGATGGTGTTGTTGATGAAATTATACATGTAATTGGAAAATAACAACCTTTGGACAGTTCTCAGCTTTTCCAGTTTGTCGTCCTCACTGCTTTCAAGCAGGTCGTTACACTTAGACGGTCGGCAAAGAATGGATGCTTACTAGTCCCTGCCCAATGTGGGAACTGTGATAAAGAAACAAGCGCATATGTGTAGTATCTAATCTAGATGTACACTAAGCATGCATATTATAATAACATCAAACGTTTATTTAAATAAAACATTTCATCTCTCCCTCATTTTCACATTCACTCCTGTCCAGTTTGGAAGGGCTAATGTCTCACACTCAAGCCGTTACATTTCCTGCCTTCCTCTACTCACATCGTGTAATGATAGTCAAGTCTTCTATGTCTGATGTCATCTCTCGTACAGACTCAAAATGACAATCAGTTAGACAGAACAAGTTCTGGAATCAATGCTTGGAACAATGGACGCGCCCAGAATGCTAACAATATTTCTGGGGCGAATCAAATAACAAATCTCATGGATTTACTCTCCGGAACAAATCTCCGCATTAGCCTCCCGGGAGTTAAACACATTTCAGTGTGTTGGTTGTATGTTATACAGATTCAAATTAACCAAACGTGAAAAGACTGCCAACGGTATCTTCACGCTTGTGATTTTAGAAACATTTCAATGGTAACATCAACATTTAAGTTTCACAACATTGAAACACATGTGCACGAAAAAACATTAATGACAATATCAAATACGACATAAAGCAATGTGACAGTGCCCTACGAGAATGGAGAAATGTCCGCCTAGGAGAACTACAAAGTGATGAAGACACACACTTGAGCAAAAAGACAGTTAGATTTCTATCAGGTTTTGAAACTAATTTCCCTTACCTGGAAAATGACAACACAATGCCAAAAGTTCTGTCTCAAGCTTAAGTTTTAAGCCCAACTGATTGCAGAGTCTCATTCCCAGTTCTAAAATCAACCCTCTTATAACTTCTTCTAAGCTCCTCCTACATTACTCCTAAAATCACTCTAATTCAAGGATGTCACAGCTCCACCCCGTGGGTAAGTCTATTAACTGTCAGTCAAGACTATACAAAACATGTTTGCTTTCCCACGGTTACATTCTCCTGGTCAATCAAGCTGGGCAAAGCTAATAGACAAAGTCACACCTCTCATCCCTTCTTCAACCTGCCAATTGTTTGCTAACGCCTCCACCAGACCATGTCAATATTGGCTATCTGACCTGCTCTAAAGTTGGGTAACCTCAGGGGAAGATAATTACAATTAGCCTGAGTTATCTGCTCCTAAAGGTCTGGCTAAAATATAATTATCTAACACGTCAGTTCTTCAAGCAGAATCTCCAGTCAACAAGTCTGAGCTTGGTCAGTCTTATCTCTGTACCTTAACACTTTAAAGAGTCTCAATGTATGATATCACCAACAGTCCAGAAGAATTAAATGTTTGTTTAGGTTGCCTTACTTAGATTAAGGATGTATCCAAAACCATATTTTTCTGTATACTTTAAAATACATACAAATACAAGTAGGTTGAGGAAAGACATTTTGAAGTCACCGAGCGTGTCGTCACAGCACCAAATGTCGACCATTAACTTTATATAAGAAACCCCAAGCACTTATTTTACCTCTTGACACTAAACCGTCTGTAAATAATCAAATCCTCTGAGCGAGCATTATCTTGAATTATTTGCTGAATTTCTTCCCTCAGTGGCACCTGCTGGAAAGTCTCTATATTCCCGTCTCAGTGCGATTATGACCCTACTCAAGGCTTGACTGTTTAGGTGGCACTTTATGCAGTGGGAGGTGTCACTCCGACTTTTTGTATCAGTTCTATAAGTCACCAGTTGAGTGTGTCTTCTGGTAATCTG
>CAJHNH020006112.1:100000-107500 GCA_905116865.2 Candidula unifasciata
CCGATAGCCATCTATGTCTGTGTTTATGTCTTGCCTTCAGATAGCCATCTATGTCTGTGTTTATGTCTTGCCTTCCGATAGCTATCTATGTCTGTGTTTATGTCTTGCCTTCCGATAGCCATCTATGTCTGTGTTTATGTCTTGCCTTCAGATAGCCATCTATGTCTGTGTTTATGTCTTGCCTTCTGATAGCCATCTATGTCTGTGTTTATGTCTTGCCTTCCGATAGCTATCTATGTCTGTGTTTATGTCTTGCCTTCCGATAGCCATCTATGTCTGTGTTTATGTCTTGCCTTCAGATAGCCATCTATGTCTGTGTTTATGTCTTGCCTTCAGATAGCCATCTATGTCTGTGTTTATGTCTTGCCTTCCGATAGCCATCTATGTCTGTGTTTATGTCTTGCCTTCAGATAGCTATCTATGTCTGTGTTTATGTCTTGCCTTCCGATAGCCATCTATGTCTGTGTTTATGTCTTGCCTTCCGATAGCCATCTATGTCTGTGTTTATGTCTTGCCTTCCGATAGCCATTTATGTCTGTGTTTATGTCTTGCCTTCCGATAGCCATCTATGTCTGTGTTTATGTCTTGCCTTCCGATAGCCATCTATGTCTGTGTTTATGTCTTGCCTTCCGATAGCCATCTATGTCTGTGTTTATGCCATATCTTGTCTATTCGTTGTTTAAATAATAGAACCGTTTTTTTTGGGGGGGGGGGGGGGGGGGGAGGGATGATTTTACCATTACCTGGAGGTGTTGCGAAGAGCTGCAATAAATACCCCAATACCCAGTGTCTTGCACAGGTTAATGACATCTCTTGGTTTTAAATTTGTGCTTCTATCGCTGACTACTCCTTGTTCATCAGGCTTTGGTTTTGCCTTCTAGTATGCAGATATAACCAATATCTAAGGTTTCCATAAGTCCCCATTTTGTCTTTATGTCACTGGTGTATCTACTCGCCAATAAAATGGCAGTACCGGTATGATGATAAATGTCCAAACTCATACTCCATTGTCGGTATCTGTGGCTTATTCATTGCGAACGCGATTCGTAATTCCTGGATGCCGGGTTCGATCCTAGCTGCGGACTGTCTTGCGTTTAGTTTTACAGTGGCAACAAGAGCTGACCGTTCACAAGGCGATGGCGAACTACTCAACGTAAAATTTGCCCTAAAAAACTGCAGAAGCCAAAAAATTATGGGATTGGTTCTGCAACGTCCTGTAAAGGATACGCAACTAACATAACATACTCCATCGCGGCTTTATCGAGGATTAGAACAATGCAAACAAAAGAAAGTAGCTACCCGTGTTTTTGCTCTTGTTTTGCATCATTGCTATCACTACCACTATCACGACCATCATTATCATCATGCTGTGCTATTGAATGTCACATATGGCTGGAAGTCTACTGCGAGGAGACGGTTAATTATTCCTCTATGTGCCAGAAGACGGTGAATTAGTCCTCCATGTGTCAGGAGTGAATTAGTCCTCCATGTGTCAGAAGACGGTGAATTAGTTCTCCATGTGTCAGGAGACGGTGAATAAGTACTCTAAGTGTCAGAAGATGGTAAATTAGTCCTCCGTGTGTCAGGAGTGAATTAGTCCTTCATGTGTCAGGAGTGAATTAGTCCTCCATGTGTCAGAAGACGGTGAATTAGTCCTCCATGTGTCAGGAGTGAATTAGTCCTCCGTGTGTCAGGAGTGAATTAGTCCTCCATGCGTCAGGAGTGAATTAGTCCTCCATGTGTCAGGAGTGAATGAGTCCTCCGTGTGTCAGGAGTGAATTAGTCCTCCGTGTGCCAAGAGTGAATTAGTCCTCCATGTGTAAGGAGTGAATTAGTCCTCCGTGTGTCAGGAGTGAATTAGTCCTCCATGTGTCAGGAGTGAATTAGTCCTCCGTGTGTCAGGAGTGAATTAGTCCTCCATGTGTCAGGAGACGGTGAATTAGTCCTCCGTGTGTCAGGAGTGAATTAGTCCTCCATGTGTCAGAAGACGGTGAATTAGTTCTCCATGTGTCAGGAGACGGTGAATAAGTACTCTATGTGTCAGAAGATGGTAAATTAGTCCTCCGTGTGTCAGGAGTGAATTAGTCCTCCGTGTGTCAGGAGTGAATTAGTCCTCCATGTGTCAGAAGACGGTGAATTAGTCCTCAATGTGTCAGAAGGCGGTGAATTAGTTCTCCATGTGTCAGAAGATGGTAAATTAGTCCTCCGTGTGTCAGGAGTGAATTAGTCCTCCATGTGTCAGGAGTGAATTAGTCCTCCGTGTGTCAGGAGTGAATTAGTCCTCCGTGTGTCAGGAGTGAATTAGTCCTCCATGTGTCAGAAGACGGTGAATTAGTCCTCAATGTGTCAGAAGGCGGTGAATTAGTTCTCCATGTGTCAGAAGATGGTAAATTAGTCCTCCGTGTGTCAGGAGTGAATTAGTCCTCCATGTGTCAGGAGTGAATTAGTCCTCCGTGTGTCAGGAGTGAATTAGTCCTCCATGTGTCAGAAGACGGTGAATTGGTCCTCCATGTGTCAGAAGACGGTGAATTAGTCCTCCATGTTACAAGAGACGGTTAATTAGTCCTCCGTGTGTCAGGAGACGGTGAATTAGTCCTCCATGTGTCAGGAGACGGTGAATAAGTACTCTATGTGACAGAAGACGGTGAATTAGTCCTCCGTGTGTCAGGAGTGAATTAGTCCTCCATGTGTCAGAAGACGGTGAATTAGTCCTCCATGCGTCAGAAGACGGTGAATTAGTCCTCCATGTGTCAGGAGACGGTGAATTAGTCTTCCGTGTGTCAGGAGATGGTGAATTAGTCCTCCGTGTGTCAGGAGACGGTGCATTAGTCCTCCACGTGTGAGAAGACGTTTAATTAGTCCTATGTGTGTCAGAAGACTGTGAATTAGTCCTATATGTGTCAGAAGTCTGTGAATTAGTCCTCCATGTGTCAGGAGACGGTAAATTAGTCCTCCGTGTGTCAGGAGACGAGGAGTTTAATTTTCAAAACGGAATGCCAATCTAGAACATTGAGAACTTGAGGGGATATTAAGGGCACTGACTCCGAGGTCAAAGGTCGTTTCTAGGGGTGATGTCTTAGGCCATAATTAAGGATAAGTCACAGGACAACAATCGCCGACGACCTGCGTTAACTGTAAAGCGAGGATGACTCGGAGATACATTTAAGTTCTTTTCTGTGATATAACCTTCGTTGACTTTTACCAACACATCGCACACAAAACTTAGCGTAGATAAGACTTGCAATCAACGGCCGATTCTTCTTCTTCTGCCTTTTTATCCCCCAATGGAGCATAGGCCCTCAACCAACTCACGCCAAGTCGTTCTATCCTTCGCCATTACATGGAGCTCTCCCCATGTCCTCCCAATCTTTCTAACCTCATTCTCCAGCTCTCTTCTCCATGTGTTTTTTGGCCTTCCTTTATTCCTATGCCCCTGTGGGTTCCAATGCAAAGACATTCTAGTTATGCTGTTCTCCTGTTTTCTCAGTGTGTGCCCTATCCAACGCCAGCGTCTTTTCCTCACCTCCTGATCCACTGGAGCCTGTTTAGTTCTCTCCCAAAGTTCTACATTAGTTATTCTATCATACCATTTTATTCCCTCTATTCTGCGCAGGCACCAGTTAATGAATGTCTGTAATTTATTAGTAATTGCCTTCGTTGTTCTCCATGTTTCCGCCCCATACAATAGTACTGATTTGACATTAGAATTAAAAATTTTTAGTTTAGTATTTCTTTTAATTTCTTTTGACCTCCACAAATTCCCTAGTGCTATGAAAGCCCCTCTTGCCTTTTGTATTCTTATTTTAATATCTCTATCAGTTCCTCCATCTTTATCTACATTACTGCCCAAATAGGTGTACGACTCCACGTCTTGGAGTGGGGTGCCATCAAGAGAAACCACATTACTATTTGCCTGATTTATTCTCATTATCTTTGTCTTTCCTTTATGGATTTTCAGACCAAGCTGCTGTGATCTCGCATTAAGTATATTTAATTTATCTTGTATCTGATTCCGTGAATGGGGACAGAAGGGCAATATCATCAGCGAAGTCCAGATCATCAAGCTGTTTTGTAGGGGTCCACTGAATTCCATTCTTGGTGTTAGCAGTTACTGTTTTCATAGTCCAGTCTATAGCCAGTAAAAATAGGAGAGGCGACAAAAAGACATCCCTGTCGCACACCTGTTTTTTATTTCAAATGCATCTGTTAGCTTTCCCTCATGAAGAACTCGACATTTCATGTCTTTATATGTTGCCTTTACTAAGTTGATAATTTTCTGTGGGATTCCATAGTGCCCCATCAATTTCCAGAGAGATTCCCTATCAATGCTGTCAAATGCTTTTTCATAGTCTATAAATCCAATGTAAAGTGGTGAGTTCAGTTCAATGCTTTGCTCTATTATAATACGTAATGTGGCTATCTGATCAGTACAGGATCTGTTGGACCGAAAACCCGCCTGCTCATCTCTTAGCATTTTATCAATAGCATCTTTTAATCTTTCCAAAATAATTCTACTTAATATTTTTCCAGGAACTGACAGCAACATAATTCCTCTATAGTTTTCACACTCCTGTAGATCACCTTTTTTGGGCAGTTTCACAAGATATCCTTCCCTCCAGTCTGCTGGTATTTCTTCGGTCTCCCAGACTTTACTGAATAATCTATGTAGCAATTCTGTTGATGTGTTTATGTTGGTCCTGATGGCTTCAGCTGGGATACCATCTGGGCCTGACGCCTTTCCTTCCTTAAGAAGATTTAAAGCTTTTCTAATTTCCTCTTTGGATGGTATCTCACGGCCGATTAAGTGCTAATTATGGTAGGGACGCAAGGTTAGGCCAAACTCGTTGCGCTATCCAAAATCCTTGCTCCTCTCTGTGCCTGCTATGTCCCGTTAGAAAGGATCATCCTTTCTTGCCTAACATCAGATCAAGGTTTCTTGTTCTGGGGCGAACGCAACCTTTTGTCACTAAGTTTTGGCTCAGAGCTTCTTGTCCGTTCCCTGCCGGAGCGGGCCATAGAAAACAATAAGTCTCTTGACCTCACAGGGTCAATCTCAATACCTCTTCCTAGCTTGCTTCTGGGTCAAATAGTTCCTTGTGCCCAACTCATGCTGCTCCTAAGACTACACTGCTATTTCCTGAAGCAACCACGATGGTCTTAGAACCTTCTTCGCAGAATGTGCCCAAGTTTGCGCAATCTATTTGGGCGAGGAGTGCATTAGGAAGGACACTAGCATATCCCAGAAAAAGAAAATGCAATCTTAAAACACATTGTTATGAGGAAGCCATTAGTCTTGACTGGTCTAGGAGGAAGCCATTATTCGTGGCTGGTCTAGGAGGAAGCCATTATTCGTGGCTGGTCTAGGAGGAAGCCATTAGTCTTGACTGGTCTAGGAGGAAGCCATTATTCGTGGCTGGTCTAGGAGGAAGCCATTATTCGTGGCTGGTCTAGGAGGAAGCCATTACTCTTGGCTGGTCTAGGAGGAAGCCATTAGTCTTGGCTGGTCTAGGAGGAAGCCATTACTCTTGTCTGGTCTAGAAAGAAGCCATTAGTCTTGGCTGGTCTAGGAAGAAGCCATTATTCTTGGCTGGTCTAAGAGGAAGCCATTACTCTTGGCTGGTTTAGAAAGAAGCCATTAGTCTTGGCTGGTCTAGGAGGAAGGCATTAGTCTTGGCTGGTCTAGGAGGAAGGCATTAGTCTTGGCTGGCAGCTGGTCTATGAAAAAGCCATTTGCTAGTCTAGGATGAAAGCATTACTTTTGGCTGGTCTAGGAAAAAGCCATTATTCTTGGTCGGTCTAGGGGGAAAAGTAATAAATGTGGACAGTCAGCGCACTGATCTTTTAATCCGGCAGCTTCTGCAGAGTGCTTTAATCCAAAATAATGGTGTTACCTTTCCTTTGGAGTTAACAAGACAGGCCATTTGCAACACATGTCATCTACAATACTGCCCAGACTTTGTGCTATGGACTTTCTGTCATCATGGGCTGTGATTCTAATGCCTTCATGTAGCACAATCACTATCGTCTGGAAAGACGGAAAATCGTAACAACGACTACTTTGGGTTCTTTTTTAATATCCTACCTACAGATGACGTCACAGGATAGTGCAACATTTTAAAGGGTGGTAAGACTGGGATTTCCTGCTTTCTGATGCTTTTAACGACCCCAAAACATCTAGAACTGGCCCTAACCTCAACCCACGTACGTTCCACCAGAGAGTGCAGCCTAGGTCTCGCGACTGCATGCAGCCTGTCTACCACCCCCAGAAATATTAGACTTTCCTGTGACCTGTGGATTTCCCCTGTTTGGGATAGGATATTAGTAAAACACCCGATTTTGTCTTATAAATAATGATACCAGTAGTTGAATATCCTCACCTACATTATATGAACCCTAGAAACAACTAGCGCCTATCAACACACGATGTGGAAGTCCAGAGACTTCAAACACACACGAACAGATGAAGGGCTGTCGCTTATCAGGAATCAACATTCGGCCTCTCTAAATGTGTAGCCCTTTTGTTAAACTGGCAGTTTTAATGGGGTTAGGAAAATAAACGAGCCCACAAGTTGGGTTTGAGAGGCGATCTGGCTATAGTGTCCGTATCCATGTGCATGTTTCAACATGTCAAGTGTTTTTAAAGAAATATACGTTCTAACAGTTCCAAGATTTGAGAATCGATTTTATCACACCGGTTTTTTCCCTCCCTTTTCGTTGTATAGAGGGAAGTAATAGAAATACTGCACCAATCAATTCCCCCTAAGGCGACTAATTTAGGTCTGGATGGAACTGAATGTTTAGGCCGAGAGGCGCAGATTTTGTGACCAAGCTGTAACCACAAAACAACTTGCCAAACGCCCAAGGACAATTGCAAAAGAAGACAATGAGGTTTTGATTCTGTTTTCAAGTTATGTCTGCTCTCTCTTTCCCTCTCTCTCTCTCTCTCTCTCTCTCTCTCTCTCTCTCTCTCCCTCTGCAGAAATGATATATGTGTAGCTATGTACCTATACAGTCCCACAAAGTACCAGCTCCAGGGTTCCAGTGACAATTCCCAGGAATCTCCAAAAAAATTGCACTCGTAAATTTCACCAACCAGCGAAACCCCAAAACCTTGAGATTAGGAGACAGTCTTGATCTCCAGGCTCGAAATAATTTTACTTCGATCGTATATACTTCATACGACACTGTAAAAGGTAGCGTGAATTAAATGACTGTTATTCAGACGCAACCGGAAAACGAGGCAGAGGTCGACCTCAGCGAATGTGGATACAGGACATTGAAGATGCATTGATTATGAAAGCACACAGGGCTGGAAAATTGGCTAAAGAAAGAGAGACTCCCATGCTTGCCGTGATGAGAGCGACGTTCTGTACAGGATCTGCTGTTTGATGACGATGATGATGATAATAATGATTTGGCATATGGTGCTATCTCATATTCTTATAGGCCCATCAGTACTCGATGGATGATGTGGTCACCTTGACTTCTATGACATTTCCA
>CAJHNH020006112.1:110000-192500 GCA_905116865.2 Candidula unifasciata
TTGATGTTTTGAAAAGTTTTGCTCACTCAGTTTACTCAATAAATTGTAAGCATGCCGATTGTTTAGCGGCGTCCGTGGCTTAGGCGTTGCGAATCCGACTCGTAATTCCAACGAACCGCGATCAAAACCCACTTCTGGCTGCGTGGATTTTTATCATGGTATGGGGCGTTGCAGGTCGACCCAGCCTAAAGTGGGTACCAGGATGTATGTCTTGGGGAAGTAAAGACGGCCAGCGTAATGCTGACCACATTACCCACCAAGTACTGATTGGTCTGTGCAAATATGGAATGCTCTTCTCATATGCCCGATGTGCCAAAGGAGTGATAAAGAAACTTCACTTTACTTTATGTTGATTGTTTGCCTTGAATTGGTGTCTTTTTCATATACCGCAAATAAGGCAAAATGAAAACTAGACGACTGTTTACAAATACATTCATTCTTACAAGGACATGTTTATTAACAGGTTGCATGCTAAATTTCAAAAACTACATGGGTTTTACTAAAATGTCCCCCCCCCCCCCCCCCCCCCCCCCCCCCCCATGTGGGGTGCAATTTTTTAGTTTTTGTTTTTGTTTTGAAGCCCCACCCTGTCTGTGTACTCACTCGGAAGTTGAAATATTTTGGTCAAATCAAGCGCCATGACGGATTGGAAAAAATTATAGCAGAAGGCACAGTACCGGAAGGAGGGGCAGGGGCGACCAACACGAAGATGGGTACAGCATATAAGTGACTCCTTGAGTATGAAAGTGCATGAGGTGTGAGAACTGGCGAGAGACCGAGTTTCTTTCAGGCAGACCGGGATGAGAGCGACGTTCTGCAAAGGACCTGCTACATGATGATGACTCAGTTACTATTTCAACAACTTACACTGACCGGTTGCTCTGTGGCTAAGTCGATGCGAACGCTTCGCTTCGTAATGCCGGTATGCCAGGTTCGGTCCCAGCTGCGGGCAATGCGCCTTGCGTTGGTTTCGACAGTGGTATCAAGAAAGCCGACCGTCCAGGAAGCAATGGCAAACTACTGGATGTAACTTGCCTAGAGAAACCACACAACAGCCAGGGGCTGTTAGTGTTAGGGTTAGTTCTGCAACGTCCTGTAAAGAATACGCAACTAACTAACACTGACCGGTTACAGATTTTTAAAGTTAAATAGGTATTCTGGAACCGACTATAATGTTCCGAGCCGTAGCCACAACATTCAAACTACCCAAAACATTTTTACTGAACGCTTAATCAATAATAAATAATCTGCGGTAATTTCACAATGGGCATTTTCTGTTATCTCAGTACAAGTTAGGGATCTAGTAGCATTTTGATTCTGACCTTCTCGTTTGTCAAGTTCAAGGCTCAAGTTATTTCGTGCATATGTTTGTGTTGATCAGTCTTCACAGTACATTATGTTGTTGTTTTCACTGTAATGTCATGTTTTGAGTTATGAGTTGGATTATATTTACAGCACTCCGGACACATCCAAAGGTGCTCAGATTTCAACTTCAACATTTTCATCAGCGTCGCGTGATTAATAGTACGTCTTATGCTGATTGACAAAAGTTTGTGTGCGTCCGGTGTGCCTCTCATGCTTGGCTGTACAGATTTTACTGCCAGTTCTCGTATTCTTAGCAGTGATGTGGACACGCTGCTTCTAAAATCTCGGAACGTCCTATCACTCTTAAAGGCACTGAAATGTGTGCGTAATTCATAGGCCGGCTATCTGTAACTAATGCAGAACTTGCTAAACTATCAGCTCTTTCATTGCCAACAACACTTGTATGGTCTGAGACAAATATAAAGGTAACTGTACAGATAAGAGAGTTTTGCAATCACTCGGATCATTCTCATAGAATCACTCAGCAAACACACACGCGGGAACAGTCGTGTGATTCTAGCCACATGGAAGCTCGTGTCACTGCCATCACCTCCATCGTCCTACTGCTGGTAGTCATGGAGAAGGCTTCCTGCACTGTTCTACATGCAGAGCGAGCTGTACTTGTCCATGCACTCTTGTTTCTTCCTATAACGGACCTGTCTGTGTAGATCAACACATCTGTCTCATCGGACGTCACTGATACGCACGCAGACCTTGACGTTGACAGCGAAGGTATTCTGCTTCAGACAACTCCTATCAAGCGTGGCGTCACAGGAGAAGATGAGACCGAGCGCTTTAGGCACTGCTATCCATACCTCACTAGGGATGTTTGTAAGACTCAGACCTGGTTGGTATCATCCTCTGCCATACCCGATTCGCCCGTTTTAAGTCTGTTGTCCCTTTTCCTGAAAAGCATTTAAAAAAGAAAAAGAAGAAGAAGAAGAAGAAGCGACGTTTTCTAAAGAACCTGCTTCATGTTAATGATGTTTGTAGAAGCAAACGATTGTGCACAACTTGTCCCACGTTTCTCTAATAATGCTTAGGCGACTCTGAATACATCCATAACAAGTTAAAGACCCTTTCCCACGCCGTGCGGCGTACTGAGCATAAAGTAAAGTAAAGTTCCCTTGTCGTACTGAGCATAAAGTAAAGTAAAGTTCCCTTGTCCACGCCGTGCGGCGTACTGAGCATAAAGTAAAGTAAAGTTCCCTTGTCCACGCCGTGCGGCGTACTGAGCATAAAGTAAAGTAAAGTTCCCTTGTCGTACTGAGCATAAAGTAAAGTAAAGTTCCCTTGTCCACGCCGTGCGGCGTACTGAGCATAAAGTAAAGAAAAGTTTCCTTGGCGTACTGAGCATAAAGTAAAGTAAAGTTCCCTTGTCCACGCCGTGCGGCGTACTGAGCATAAAGTAAAGTAAAGTTCCCTTGTCCACGCCGTGCGGCGTACTGAGCATAAAGTAAAGTAAAGTTCCCTTGTCCACGCCGTACGGCGTACTGAGCATAAAGTAAAGTAAAGTTCCCTTGTCCACGCCGTGCGGCGTACTGAGCATAAAGTAAAGTAAAGTTCTCTTGTCCACGCCGTGCGGCGTACTGAGCATAAAGTAAAGTAAAGTTCCCTTGTCCACGCCGTGCGGCGTACTGAGCATAAAGTAAAGTAAAGTTCCCTTGTCCACGCCGTGCGGCGTACTGAGCATAAAGTGAAGTAAAGTTCCCTTGTCCACGCCGTGCGGCGTACTGAGCATAAAGTAAAGTAAAGTTCCCTTGTCCCCGCCGTGCGGCGTACTGAGCATAAAGTAAAGTAAAGTTCACTTGTCCACGCCGTGCGGCGTACTGAGCATAAAGTAAAGTAAAGTTCCCTTGTCCACGCCGTGCGGCGTACTGAGCATAAAGTAAAGTAAAGTTCCCTTGTCCACGCCGTGCGGCGTACTGAGCATAAAGTAAAGTAAAGTTCCCTTGTCCACGCCGTGCGGCGTACTGAGCATAAAGTAAAGTAAAGTTCCGTTGTCCACGCCGTGCGGCGTACTGAGCATAAAGTAAAGTGAAGTTCCCTTGTCCACGCCGTGCGGTGTACTAAGCATAAAGTAAAGTGAAGTTCCCTTTTCCACGCCGTGCGGCGTACTGAGCATAAAGTAAAGTAAAGTTCCCATGTCCACGCCGTGCTACGTACTGAGCATAAAGTAAAGTAAAGTTCCCTTGTCCACGCCATGCGGCGTACTGAGCATAAAGTAAAGTAAAGTTTCCTTGTCCACGCCGTGCGGCGTACTGAGCATAAAGTAAAGTAAAGTTCCCTTGTCCACGCCGTGCGGCGTACTGAGCATAAAGTAAAGTAAAGTTCCCTTGTCCACGCTGTGCGGCGTACTGAGCATAAAGTAAAGTAAAGTTTCCTTGTCCACGCCGTGCGGCGTACTGAGCATAAAGTAAAGTAAAGTTCCCTTGTCCACGCCGTGCGGCGTACTGAGCATAAAGTAAAGTAAAGTTCCCTTGTCCACGCCGTGCGGCGTACTGAGCTTAAAGTAAAGTAAAGTTCCCTTGTCCACGTCGTGCGGCGTACTGAGCATAAAGTAAAGTAAAGTTCCCTTGTCCACGCCGTGCGGCGTACTGAGCATAAAGTAAAGTAAAGTTCCCTTGTCCACGCCGTGCGGCGTACTGAGCATAAAGTAAAGTAAAGTTCCCTTGTCCACGCCGTGCGGCGTACTGAGCATAAAGTAAAGTAAAGTTCCCTTGTCCACGCCGTGCGGCGTACTGAGCATAAAGTAAAGTAAAGTTCCCTTGTCCACGCCGTGCGGCGTACTGAGCATAAAGTAAAGTTCCCTTGTCCACCCCTTTGGGCGTATTGGCATTTACAGCTAGACCTATATTTTATAGATCACCTGGCACTCAGTGGTGATATGATCAACATCACGCTGGCCGCGTTTATCTCCCATGACTTTACCTGGCTTTCCTATAAGGCTGTCAACCTGGAAGCCAAGGTCATTTTAAAAAAAAGAAGTCCGGCTACGTTCAGATTTGAACCCACGACCTTCGACGTATTAGTATTATTATTGTGTATTGTTTATTGATATGAAACATTGTGTTTGATAAATGGCGCAATTTCCGGTTGCAGACTCCGAGCGGTTCCAGCAGACGGCGGGCTCGAGGCAGGATGTATGGAATGCTGTTTGAGAGCATCCAGTTCTTCATAAAGCAGGATTATGGCGTCAACTTCTGGGCTCGAGTTCTGCAGGAGGCGGGGATCCCAAACGTCATTTTTATACCCCATAAGGTAGAGTGCTCATCACAGTCTCATTTCTTTGATGTTTATTTCATGTCGTGTAGTAATAAATTATCATCGTTGTCATCATCATCATCATCATCATCACTGTCATCATTATCGTCATCATCGTTGTGATCATCATCATCATCACTGTCATCATTATCGTCATCATCGTTGTCATCATCATCATCATCATCATCATCATCATCATCATCATCATCATCATAGTCATCATCATTATCGTCATCATCATCATCATCGCCATCTCATTATCATCATCGTCATCACCACCATCATCATCGCCATCATCATCATCATCATCATCATTATCATCGTCCCCGCAGTTTATTACTCTATTCCGTTCTATCGTGTACAATCTCTTCTATGTCAAAGAGGGATTCCAGTCTAGAAAATTTGACCTTTCTCATTAACATTCGTTTCTTCTGGATGTTCTCCTTCCTTAGTCCCTTTATTTGCTGATTTAGTTCCCGTTTAGTCATTTTGTTTTCATTTCTTCTCAGAATGTGTTCCAATATAACGCCATCTTCTTTATCTTGTTATTGTTGTTATCGTGCCATGTCAGCACTCTGTGGCTGCTGGCACCTGTCAGTCTGTCAAGAATGTAATGCTATAGGGAAGATGCTGTAGGATGGCATGGGAATCACAGCCAATGGCGATGGTGAGCGTTACTGGGAGGAACAGCTGGCACTGAGAAAATCCTCGACAGTTAGAGCATCAGATTGCAGGACCACCGATGTCAGCAACATCAGTTTTTTCTAGAAAGAAACAAAATCGTTGTCTAGTTCAACCAGCATCCGCGGGGGGGGGGGGGGGGGGGGGGTTTGAAGCTATAATTGTTGGTAGGGTATGTGCGCCATATAAAAGGGCTTAGCATTGCATATCACAAAATAGCCCTGAAAAGGACTCCTTCAGTGTTGACGCGATCAAAAGCGACAGATCACAATACTGACGTCTACCGACGAGCCAATGGGTAACCCTGCCTCTGATATACCACCGGTGTTGCCATCGAGTGTATTTTAAGTGTTTACTTTAAGAACGCGCAGCTCCTAATCAATCTGCAAGCATTATCTCCCATCTGCATATTCCCTTACTGATTCCAAACACCCTTCCGCCCTCTCCCTCCACGAAAATTTCAGAGACATTGAAAATTACTTTAAACAAAGCGAACATAAGGGCCTGTCCAAGAGATCTCTTCCTGCCCTGACGGCACGAGTAGAGACAAGAAGAAGAAGAAGAAGAAGAAGAAGAAGAAGAAGAAGAAGAAGAAGAAGAAGAAGAAGAACAAGAACAAGAACAAGAACAAGAACAAGAACGAGAGCAAGAAGACAGAGGAGGAGGAGGGGAGGATGAGGAGAAGGAGAAAAAGAAGAAGAACAGGGTTTCTGACATTTTCACCAGTTTGATTCTCAGCATCGATGTGATAATCCTTCACACCACAAACATGGAGGGGAGTGGGAAACTAACTACCTTACCCCGTGACATGATCAGTCAGACATAGTTGGGATCTCACGTTGACTTTTCCGGGGTCCACCAGTTTGTTGGAACCCATCGATTGAAGAATACTGCTGTTAAGGGTTCGCAGAGAACTTTCTAGTTCTCTGGCATGTGATCCGGAGGGAAGCGTTGGAATTGACAGTTCTTTTCTTTTGTTAATCTGTCTGGAACTAACCCATGTTCGTCTTCTCCCCTTCTCCTCCTTCCCACCCCACCCCCTCCTTTTCCACAGGTCTTACGGTGTCAGTTAATGTGTTTGCTACTGCCCCTTGTCTCTCTAATTACAGTCTATCTGAACTGGTTCATAATAATGTATGACAGCCGCCTCCTGTTATCTTCTCATTGTTTCTGCTATCAGGCATTTTGACATTAATTTTTGTTCAGAGACATATTTTCTACACCTTTAATCGCGTATGGTAATTCCGTTTAAAAGTATTCGTGCCCGGGATATAAATTGGTCAAGACCTCTCTGCAACCATCCTACAAACATGTTCTCTGTTTGGGGACTGACAAAATAAAAAAAAAAAAGTCTATTTGCGTAATTTATTGTGTTGTCTATATTAGTAAACAAAAATGCAGAGCTATTTAACTGGCAACGTAAGGACCTAGTAAGAAGGCCCGCAAATCATTGCCATTTGTGTTGTATTACAGAAATTCTCAATTACAACCAGCAGCATGAAGTTGGAGGTGATGGCAGTAACGCGAGCGTTCGCATGGCTCGAAACACAAAACTACACCCGCTCATGCGTACTTGGTGATTCACTGAGTATGATCTGTTGGGTTCAGACAGATTCGGTGCAAAGGCAATGGATCGAATCATTACAGAAGTCCACTGTGCGTGCAGTCACCTTTATTTTCGTGTAGCGACACGGGAGCGTCAATGGAAATAAAAGAGTGATAGGTTTGCGGGACCCACAATTACTACCGACGGCCAGCCTGTGGATCATGCTGATATTATTAATGCCATCCGAGAAATGAAATGAGAAGGGTGAAAGACTTTGAGGGCAGTGAGTCCAGATCATTCCCCAGAATGATAGATTTGGGAGTTTAGATCGGCATGGAGTGTAATGTTGATAACCTAACTAACTAACTAACTAACCAAACAACCAACCAACCAACCAACTAACTAACTAACTAACTAACTAACTAACTAACTAACTAACCAACCAACTAAGTAACTAACCAACCAACTAACTAACCAAACAACTAACCAAACTAACCAACCAACTAACCAACCAACTAACCAACCAACTAACAAGCCAATCAACTAACTAACTAACTAACTAACTAACTAACTAACTAACTAACTAACTAACTAACTAACTAACTAACTAACTAACTAACTAACTAACTAACTAACTAACTAACTAACTAACTAACTAACTAACTAACTAACTTACTAACTAACTAACTAACTAACTAACTAACTAACCAACCAACCAACCAACTAACCAACCAACCAACCAACCAACCAACCAACCAACCAACCAACCAACCAACCAACCAACCAACCAACTAACCAACCCCACCCACCCACCCACCCACTAACTAACTAACTAACTAACTAACTAACTAACTAACTAACTAACTAACTAACTAACTAACTAACTAACTAACTAAATAACTAACTGACTAACTGACTGAGTGACTGACTGACTGACTGACTGACTGACTGACTGACTGACTGACTGACTTCTTCTTCTTCTTCACTTCCTCTTTTACCGCTGTGGGTGTCGAGGGAGATATAAGGTTCTGTTTCTAGCTCTTCTGGCTGCCTCGACCATAGGCACATCGTGCTGTTGTAGAGTTTCTCTGATGTTATCCTTCCATCTTGTTCTTGGTCTACCTCGTGCTCTACGTCCTTCTTCTCTTCCCATGTATGCTTTGTATGGTATGGTGTCACAAGGCATTCTCTCTAAGTGAGCAAACCATTTCACTTGCTGTTTTTGTAACTAACTAACTAACTAACTAATAATACAGATCTTTGTATGCTAATGCTTGAGCCTCTGATCCGTGAAGTTTCCCAGTCTCAACATTTGAACCCTGAGTACATTTGGCTGAATAGCCCTTGGTAACAAAAAAAATCTATAAGTGACCAGTCCTCTCGGAACGCACACACACTTTCTTGGCCTATCTCATGTTGTTGTTTTTTTTAAATCCTAAAGTTAAAGTAGGCCAGAAATATCGGTTGGTGAAGCTGGGCATGTTGTTAACAACCTGCGATTTGCTGATGATATAGTTTTGTTCGCTGAAAATGAAACAACTGTAAGAAATGAGAGATATAATTGTAACGGAAAAGCAAAACAAGGATCTTCGGTTGAACAGCAGAAAAACAGAAGTAATGGCCAAAACTGCATTTTACAAAATGAAGAAGATTTTATGCAATAAATCCGTGTCATTGGAGGTTAGGAAAAGAATTATTGCAAGCTTTATAGAGCCAGTTTTAACATACAGCTGTGAACAGTTACAAGTCGGGAGATGTGAACCAGCGTCACTGCACATGGTTATAAACCATAAGTGCTCTGCCACCAGTACGGACAGCTAATGAGAAACTGTCCGCCTGTGTCACTGTCCGCACGTAACTCTGTAGCTACAGCGACGTTCCTCCATTTACCCCAGAGTGTTAACTCTGGTACCCATTATCTAGAGGCTGGATGAACCCCGAGAGCCGCCCGGTTTCGAACACGTGGACAGTTGGTAGATTAGTGAAAAATTATTTGGAAGCTGCTGAGATAGGTTTTTATAGGCGAATGATGAGAATATCCTGGACAGATGAAAGGAGTGATATAGAGTCGAGTTCAAAACTAGAACAGAATTAGAAGTATTTGGAGCTGTGAGTTTGTTGGGTACAACCCAACGCGTTCAATGTTTCTCTAAGTAGTCCCTTAACCCGTGTGAACTTTCCCTCATGACCGGCAGAGTACGGCAAACAGGGAAGAGAGTCGACATAATGACATCAGAAGAACCGGTCTTGACCTATATATCCACAGGGTGGCGTGTGACCATGTCTAAGTGGCTTGTGGCCATGTTTGAGTGGCGTGTGGCCATGTTTGAGTGGCGTGTGGCCATTGTTTAGGCGATGTGTGTGTGCTTGGTTGGCGCGAGTGGAACTTTTGTCAGAAGTAATTAAACATGGGTTAAAACTGATAAAATCTTGGTACGATTATCACAGATGCTTTAAAAGATCAATTATCTCGGCAATTTTAACGGAAAGATAAAGGTGAGAAGGCACTTAAACTTTAAAACCCACACACCCACACTGGACTAAATTTTACTTTGTAAACGGTTTGTGGTGCTCCAATATAACTGCTTTATGTCTGTACGGTTGAACGGAGTTTCTGGCACCTGTAGCTGTTGAATTTCTTGAGATGTCAATTCTACAAACTAAAATCAGGATTGGGTAAAAACTGTAACAATTATTTTTGCTGTGCTGCGGCGTCCGTGGCTTAGGCGTTGAGAGTCTGACTCGTAATTCCAACTTACCACGATCGAAACCCACTGCTAGCTGCGTGAATTTTTATCACGGTATGGGGCGTCGCGATTAAGCCTAAAATTGGTACCAGAATGCATGTCCTTGGGAAGTAAAAACGGTTGGCGTAATGCCCACCTTGTGCCGATTGGTCTGTAAAAATGTTGTGCTCTTCCCACATGCCCGATGTGCCTAAAGGCATGAAAAGAGATCTTTACATTACCATTATTTTTACTATAATCGTAAAAACGTAAAGTCGACTATAGAAACTTATTTTACGAAGGTTATGGCTTATCAACTGTTGTACCCATTTTTACGTATTACTTAACGAGAGCTATTGTATTAGAATTCCCAGAGGAACATCCACGGAACTATGGAGCTTCTTGCTTCATGCAGTGCTCTCGGTGGAAGGCCAGGTGCTCAGCGAAGCCAGAAGGAGCTAAATCCGACAAAACCTGGTTTAGTGAAGACGTTCATCTCACACTTAAAGACCCTTTAAACATAGTATGTTTGCAGTATTCCCTGTCTTAAACTTTAAAAAGAAATCACAATAATATAATTCACAAGTTACTGCCTGGTGTATGTTGCTGGACCTCATCCTGTGCATTCTATAGTAACAACTGAATAAAATGAATATCTGAATCCGCTTGGTGCGGGCAAAAGGACATGGTGGCGAACCTGCTATTGCCCAGGTAAAACAGGCAGCTATTTTTTAATGTGGCTGATTTTATATTTTAGTTCAAAGGATCCATTGTATTAAATTGTTACTGTAGTATGCACCTGTCGGCTGTGTGGCTAAGTCGATGCCAACGCTTCGTAATGCCGGGGTGCCGGGTTCGAAACCACACAACAGCCAGGGGCTGCTGGGGTTGGTTCTGCAACGTCCTGTAAAGGATACGCAACTAACCAAACCAAAGTATGTGCCTAACGAGATGCAGCGAAATGGGCCGGGCAATTGTGCTTTCTATTGTTTGTCTTCTTTGTTTAAATCTTGTTTGTTCCTGTTTAACGTATTCAGTGATTTTTCTCCGTTTACCAGTTTCTATGTTTTATCTGTTGCTGATCTGATCCCCAGACGTATCCCGACGAATGGATGGTCAACTTGGCTAAGGCAACCTGTACCGTCCTGGAGGATCAAGAACTGAACGACACAATGCTCTATTTTGGTGCCTGCTTTGTGAGCTTCTGTTGCAAGTTTTCATACGACAAAATCCTTAGGTAATATTCATAAATTTTTATTCTTCTACTCAACACCGTGGGACATTGGTAGTTATAATTGTCCACAGCCTTCTGTCTCTTGTACTGCCAATCATTTCTTTTGTATAATGTTCCTATATACCATGTTGCTAAACTGTCTAGCATTGTCTCTTGGTCTTCGTCAGTCTCTCTTCCCCTCTAGCTATTCTGTTGTCACGACCTACTAGATTTTTCTTCTTCTCACCAAGTAACCATATAATCTAGGTTGTCTCCCTACGATGTTGGTTCTCTTTGTAATTACATTGCAATATGTTTTCATTGGTGAACCATAGGATTGGTTTGAGGTGCACAAGGTGGTGAAATAGGGATGCATGATCTCACCATACCTATTCAATATATGTGCAGAAAACATCATGAGAAATGACAAAAATCACCACACGTGTGACACTTATGACCCGCTCATAACTGGTGGCAACCCTATTCCGGAATTCCGCTTTGCAGATGACACAGTCCTGCTTTCGAACAATGTAGAGGGAATAGAAACTTCAACCATGACTGTCCAAAAATACAGTAAAGATCAAAACCTGTTCTTGAATTTAAAGGGAAAAAAATCATGTTTACAGACAAAACTGGTTGTCACCCAAAACAAAACAATATATCATCAAGTCGTCAATTGAAGGCGTCAAATTGAAAATGTCACACACTTTGAGTATCTAAGCTGCCTATTTAAAAGTGATGGAGACTGTTTGACAGCGCTAAAGATGAGAATGGCCTTGACAATGCAAAGAATAAACCGCATTAATAGTCTCTGGTTAGGCACCACATATATCCCCAATACGCCTAAAGGCGTAGACAAGGGACCTTCACTTACTTTTTAACTGACTAGTTGCCTGGTCTAAAGGTCGGGTATTCAAGCATACATCCAAGCAGATTTTCTCCTTCGAAATCTACCTTAGCCCCCTTGACGACACAGACTACAATGGGTACCAGGGAATATCCTGAGAAGTAAAGGCAGCCGGCATGACGACATTACCCATCAAGTGCCGATGGCCTATAAAATATAGGTTTAGCATATAAATGCCCGTGAGAGCTCCCGTAGTGTAGCGGCTAGGCGCTCGTATGCGGATTCTAAGGTCGCGGGTTCAAATCCGGACCTTGTCTCCCAGGTTGACCCAGCCTTAAATGGGTACCCGGTAAAAGTCCTGGAAAGTAAAGGAGACCGATTGGATGCTGACTCTATTACTCATCAAGTCCCGATTTATCTATCCCCAAAAAATCTAGCCCTATGATGTGCCCAATATGCATATGAAAATGGCCCTTCACTACATGCCTGTTATGTCAAAATGTCTTTAAAGATCCCTTTACTTACCTACTTTACTTAGACATCGCTAGATTGTATTAATCTGTTTCGGTTCATTTTTTCTTCAGATTAACAGGCAGATACTACAGAGACTTCCTGAATGAAATCGATAACGTGCATGAGACAATCAGATTCTCCCATCCAAAAATGCAGGTACTTTTATCCCCGCATTATCTGTATAGTCCATTAAAACCATAAACTTAGCACTCATAACCAGGTCTCGTTAAATACAATTGTCATGAATAAACCAGGCCAAAAATATAACTGAATGCTACTGGCGGCTTCGCTGCTGGCAGCAGGTTGAAAGTGGTCGGACATGGACATAAAGACAGTCAACATCAGGTCTCGTTTTATGACAGTAGGCAGTGCTGACGCCTTTGTGTGTGCGTGTGTCTGTGTGTGTGTGCGCGCGCGCGCGTGTGTGTGTACAAAAAAAAAGAGGGAAAGGGTGGGGGGGGGGGTTGAAATTTTACAGCTTGTCGAAAATGTGCAGGCTGGGAGTTGATTTTGCGTTAGAAAGAAAATAACCCCCGAAGAGGGAGCTTAAGGTTATAATTGTGACTAGGTTGTGTGCACCATATAAAGTAGCTTAGCATCATTGCACACCACTAAGAACCCTGAAAAGAACTCCTGCAGTGTTGATGCGATCAAAGGAGACAGACCACAATACTGTCCTGACCAGCGACGAAGTCTTCTACTGACGAGCCAGTGGGGGATCCGGTCGCCGATGCATAGGATCCCTGGCCTCCAGAGTGAAAGTCCAGCGTCAAACCTCTATGTCAGCAGCTCATTAGCAGAAAGGTTAAAGGGTAAAGGTTAAAACCTGCAAGGAAAAGTTCGTGGACTGTAATACTTGAAAAGAGAAACCGCTGTGTTGAATAACAGCCGCCGTATCCTATTGGTAGAGGCTCGTCTGCCTGCCAGCCGGCCAGAAGGTTTTTGGGTTCAAATCCGCATCCATATGGATTTCTGTCAAAACTGACCTAGGCTCCCAGATTGACACATTCGATATCACCGCTAGGTGGTGAAATATTGTATGACGTGCTGGATGTTGCAAGGGCTCTTTCGGAGCGAGTGAACAGTGCCGAGGCACAGATAGATCATTACAGTCTGGGGAGAATGGCGCTGCAAGGAGTTAGAAAGGGATTTGGCCGACGCTCGACACTCAGGGGAAAGGCGAGACGGATATACAGTCAGACAGTCACTGGTGCCATCGGAACTGGAAATCTTCGCTTACTGCCGAAGATGGGGACGGGGCGCTTATGGAGGTGTCCTGGGTGCAGTGATGTCGATTCCAAATTCAACATTCAACATTTATTTAACATTCACAGCCTAATAATCTGGCTGCTAAGTCATATTTTTGAGTCACTCTGGAGATAATAATAATTTTTTTTTTAAATACCCGAGTCTACCTAGCTTTTAAAGGTCTGGGAAATAAAGGCGGCTGTCGTATTATTTACATATCATCCATTGATTACTGAGTGGCCATTGGTGTAGTCTTACACGAGAGATTAGTCCTTAATTTCGTTAAATGTTGTGTAGTACTTTTGATGTATAGCGTGAAATCCGGCCCAACACCTTCGCCCTCTCTCTACAATGTTCTTGTTAGGATTTCTTCTGGGCTTCTTCCCTATTTATTTTTTAAAACCCATTTGCTTTCTGTTGCATTGCCTGTTTAGCGATTATCTGTCCGCTTCTACGCATCATATACCCATCATAACACCATCATCTTCGCAATGAAAAGATTTGGAAGGGGAGGAAGGGGATGTAGGGGGGGGGGGGGGGTGGGTGTCAATTTATAAAAAAAAAGAATATATGTCTACTTCTCTTATAACTGTTGATTTAAACGATTGTCCACGCTTGTCTGTTTTTTTCCTCGTATTTTTTAAAACTTATCCAATTTAATGTTCAACAGTTTCACTAAGCATGCGTTTTCTGATGCACTTAAACTTCGTTTTATATCTACTGATTACCCTGTGGCCGGGTAGGCTGATCCGGAAGTCAAATGCCTGCAGAAGTTGGATGTGTCGGCCGAAAGAAAAGCGTTAACTATAAATAATATAAATTCTTATCATCATCTTCGTTACCGTCATATCGTGCTGTTATGTGTCACATCTATCTCACAGTCTAGGTCTCCGCTCCATTCTACCCAGCGCAATCCTCTCCATATCATGGATGGAATTCGATCCAGCGCTATTGGCCTTTCTCAACAACGTTCGTCTCAGGGTTTCCCTTCCACGTCCTCGTTTCCTCAACCCATTTGTTTCTAATTCCAGTGCCTGTTTGGCGATTCTCTGTTGCATCAGCATGCTAAGTTTATAATTGCTTTCTGTTCCACCCATGCATAAAACATTTCAGCTGCTTACCGTTGCATTTGTTTACACACAGAGCCCGTCGTTCATCGTCCAGTCCGAGGATGTACATGGTTGTGTCCTCATCTACCGATCGATGCGGACAGGTTTTACCTACTACGTCATGGGTCAGCTGATGCAGTGTGCCAAGATGTTTTATAACGTAAGTCTGTCTGTCTCTCTCTCTCTCTCTCTCACACACACACATACACACACACACTGAGATTACATATTCTTCATTCTCATTCTGGGAGCCGCCATGGTGTATCAGATAGATGCTCGCCTGTGGATCAGAAGGTCGTGGGTCTAAATCCGAACAGAGCCATACGTTGTTTTTTTTAAATGACATTGCCTTCCAGGTCAGTTTAGCCTTGCATGGGTACCAGATTTAGTAACTGGAAATCAAGGCCGGCGGCATGATGTTGAACCCATCCCTTACCGAGTGCCGACTGGTATATAGAATATAAATTAGGCCATGCCCTATATGCCCAGCACGACTGAAGGTAAGGAAAAGCCTCCTTTACATTACTTCTATTTTTCCGTTCGCCGTCTCGAGTAGTCGATAGCCAAGGTTATATTTTCACAATAGATGTGTCACCCAATATTTACTACGTTTTTGTGTCAGTAAATACCCCCCCCCTCCCCCCCCCCTCCCCCCCCCCCCCCCCCCCCACCACCTCAATCCTTACCCAAATGTCCTTTACAATTCCTTTGACAACTAGTGAGCAGACAGTTAGTCCTTAAAAACTTCAGAACTATACTCAATTATTAAATGCATAAGACAGTCGCTATAGTTGCCAACACCAACAGTCCGCTCTCTAAACTGCAGTCCGTCGTTAAGTTAATGAAAGAAATCAGTCATGACAAGCTTTCAGTGCATGCAAAATTACGTTATAAGGTACATTAACATCGCCAGCCCGAAGGCCGGCTGGTTAATCTCGATCTTCTGAAAATCCCACAGCGTACGGTTGCAGACGCAAACGAAAAACGCGCATCACATTGTTTCGCCAAAAATATCTGGGAAAGATATAAAACCCAACGAAAGTATATCAGCGAGCTTCACAATCTAACAAACACAAACAAAACGTGAACGTAAAGGAGCCTTCTTCAGCACATACATAGATTAGACAATACTACACAAATACACAATATCACTTATCTTCGTATCTTGAGGCAATGTCAAGCCAATAATATGGCGAGGCACGTGGGGCAGGGAAAATAAATATACCGAAAAATGCCAGGGGCCGTCACTCGAGGATAAGATGAAACCGTGTAGACAGCTCAGCCCCCTAGGATTTAGATGAAGCTGTGATGGCAATTTAGTCCACTGGGCGCCAGAGTTGTTTCCTGAAGCACACAGCTGGGTAGATTTAGTAATAAAACCGCAGTCCCTAGTTTATATGTTGAACGAAGTTAGCAAACCAAGAGTCGAAGCAAATAACACTTGACGATCGAAGCAAATAACACTTGACTATTCTAACAGGCGTCCAGCCTATCCGCCATACTGGACTTTAACAAGTTATGGTGAATATGCTCACAAGTCTGAAATCCATGTTGTATGTCGAAGTCTGTATGTGAGAGTAAATATTTTTAGTACCTTGTTTTAAGCTGGGTCGACATAGGAGCATGGGAGTTGAGTTGAGTCAAGAATTGACATCACAGCACTCGGGGCATTTCCATGCGTGCTCCGTCCTCGTCTTCAGCAGCCAGCGGAGAGTTCAAATACTGATGGTACCAGTCAAAATCTTTTTATATGTTCGTCTGGCCTTTCTGAGTGTAGTGAGCCGGCTAGAACCTCTGGTTACACCCAGGTGCCTTATTGATCTCTCCAGGCTATAATAATCTTGTTTCTCTACTGATTCCGTTACCTGTTCACAAAGAGCTTTGACTACATCTGCCTTGTCATGTATCAATTCACCACCCAGTGGTGCAGATCCAGCCAATATGTCTGCCTGTTCATTACCCACTACGCCGGCACAGCCTGGAGAAAAGATCTAAATTTTGCTCACTACCGGCGATCTTCCTAGAAAACACAACAGATTCCTAAAGACAAAAAAGAGAAATTTAAATATAATCCCAATGTAACGCTATAACCAATATATACGCAGAAAATATAATAAGGAATGTAAAAAATGACCAGACTTGTGACAGGATCCGGTCAAAATTGGTGGCAACCATATTCCGGAACTTCACTATGCTGTTGACACAGTCCTCCTTTCAAACAAGAAATAGAAAATTTAATATTGTCTGTCCAAAAGCACAGTGAAGATCAAAATCTGTTCTTGAATTTAGAGAAAACAAAAAATAATGTCGACAGATAAAACTGGCTGTCACCCAAAAATTACAGTAAATGGTGAAGAAATTGAAAATGTCACAAACTTTGAATATCTAGGCTCTATAATAAATAGCAATGGAGACTGTTTGACAGAAATTAAAAGAAGGATTACCATAGCAATGCAAAGATTAAACAGCCTAAAAAGTCTATGGTTAAGCACCAGCAAGGAAATCAAAATCAGAATTTTGAGACCGTGCATCTTCCTTGTAGCAACATACATACAGATGCGAGTCGTGGACTATCTCACAGTCCTTGAGAAAGAGAATAGGGGCTTTTGAGCTGAAATGCTATAGAAAGATTCTCAGAATATCTTGGACAAAGAAGAGGAGAAATACTGACATCTTGAAAGAACTAAGCATCAAGGAAGATTGGCTAATAAACAACATCCTGTTTCGGAAGCTTAAATATTTTGGTTATCTCTCGCGCCATGACAGATTGGAAAAATTATGGCAGAAGGCATGGTACCAGGAAGGAGGGGCAGGGGCCGACCGACACGAAGATGGGCACAGGATATAAGTGACTCCTTGAGTGTGAAAGTTCATGAGGCGGGAAAGTTGGAGAAAAACCGAGTTTCTTTCAGGCAGACCGTGATGAGAGCGACGCTCTGCAAAGGAAATGATGATGATGATGAACACTATAACCGCATTAGCGATATTTCGAAATGACTAATGCGGACCAGCTGCTATCTAAGTTAGGCTGGGAACCTGGTCAGTTTAAAAAAAATGATTTATTGGCTGATGATTGACTTACTAACTGATTGATCTACCGATTGATTGACTGATTGTTTTATTGACTGATTAAAATATTGAATTACTGATTGATGGATTGACTGGCTATGTGACTGGCTGACTGACTGATTGACTGATTGATTGACTGAATATGTGACTGGCTGACTGACTAATTGATTGGCTGATTGATTGATTGACTGACTATGTGACTGGCTGACTGACTAATTGATTGGCTGATTGATTGATTGACTGATTTCTAATAGGTTGACGTGGATATCACTGTGCTTGAAGAGATCCTCAGCGACATGGGATGTCACGTGACATTTAGACTGAACTTCGACAACAGCGCTTACACGCCACTTGGAGGCAAAGGCTGTAGCTCAGTTCACCTCGCCAGTTATCCAGCTGTGAAAAGTGAAACTTTTTTTAAGGTGAGTACTACGCAAATGTCGACCTCTGTGGCTTAAACGTTGCGAACGTGCTTCGTAAGGCCGGGGTGCCGTGTTCGATTCTAGCTACGACTATTTGTCTTGCGTTGGTTTCGACAGTGGTACCAGCAGCTGATCGCTCATGAAGCAGTGGCAAACTACTGAGCCTAAAATTTACCTAGAAAAACCACAACAGCCAAAGAATGATGGGTGTGGTTCTGGAACGTCTTGTAAAGAAAACGCAACTGACTTTTAACTACACAAATGCCTTGTTACCACTGAGTAGGCTGAAACTGTTAGCTTGCTGATGAAGATTGGGAGAGAGTGCTGGTGGGAGTCCTCCAAGTCGTGTTCTGTCGGCTCCCAGCTTCGCTGAACATGGCCACTGTGGGGTTCAGGACATCATTTTGGGTGGGGGGAGAACATTTTCACGGAGCTCTAAACAAGGATGTTGTAAAAGGCTACTAATTTGTTGTTTCCTGAAATAGGATTTGTTGAGTCGAAAAGTGCAGATATGGCAGCACAGTCATTTACACGTCCACTGAACTTGTTGACTAGTCATTTACACGTCCACTGTACTTGTTGACTAGCCATTTACACGTTCACTGTACTTGTTGACTAGTCATTTACACGTCCACTGTACTTGTTGACTAGTCATTTACACGTCCACTGTACTTGTTGACTAGTCATTTACACGTCCACTGTACTTGTTGACTAGTCATTTACACGTCCACTGTACTTGTTGACTAGTCATTTACACGTCCACTGTACTTGTTGACTAGTCATTTACACGTCCACTGTACTTGTTGACTAGTCATTTACACGTCCACTGTACTTGTTAACTAGTAATTTACACGTCCACTGTACTTGTTGTACAGTCATTTACACGTCCACTGTGCTTGTTGTACAGCTATTTACACGTCCACTGTACTTGTTGACTAGTCATTTACACGTCCACTGTACTTGTTGACTAGTCATTTACACGTCCACTGTACTTGTTGACTAGTCATTTACACGTCCACTGTACTTGTTGTACAGTCATTTACACGTCCACTGTACTTGTTGACTAGTCATTTACACGTCCACTGTACTTGTTGTACAGTCATTTACACGTCCACTGTGCTTGTTGTACAGTCATTTACACGTCCACTGTACTTGTTGACTAGTCATTTACACGTCCACTGTACTTGTTGCACAGCCATTTACACGTCTACTGTACTTGTTGACTAGTCATTTACACGTCCACTGTACTTGTTGATTAGTCATTTACACGTCCACTGTACTTGTTGAACAGCCATTTACACATCCACTGTACTTGTTGACTAGTCATTTACATGTCCACTGTACTTGTTGCACAGCCATTTACACGTTTACTGTACTTGTTGACTAGTCATTTATATGTCCACTATACTTGTTGCACAGCCATTTACATGTCCACTATACTTATTGCACAGCCATTTACACATCCACTGCCACTGTATTGTTGCACAGCCATTTACACGTCCACTATACTTTTTGACTAGTCATTTACACGTCCACTGTATTTGTTACACACGGAATATATATTCACCCCACTTGGTAACCATTTTTACCATTGTACTTGTAATAGAGCCATTGATACATTCACTGTACTTGTTACACAATCGTTGATACATCCATTGCACTTGTTACCCAATTATTTATGCAGCAACTTTACTTGTTATACAATCATTTATACATCCATTGTACATGTTACACAATCAATGACACAGCTACTATACTTGTTACACAACCATTGATACATATATTGTACTTGTTTCAGCTGTTTCCGTTCTGCCTCGTCTTCAACCCCAAGATGAAAATTATCGGATGTGGAGGAAGTCTGGCCAGTCTGTTGCAGTCAGAAGAGTTGCTAGGGTCAAATGTCACAGACATGGTCAGCCTTAGACGACCTTTAGTTGACTTCACTTGGACCAATGTGAGTACATGATGAGTTACATTTTTCAGCCGGATGCTGGTTATAATTATTTGGGTTGCATGACCAAGCTACCTTATCCACTGGTTCTTGATAAAAAATGCATCAGATAAGAAGCATTATGTAAACTTGCAGTCATGAAAGCATAAGTAAGGAAGCAGTCTTAGTCTTAATCTTACTCGAGATTTAAACTTCACTGTAATCAGATTTCCCCATACTTGCTCTGTTCCTGTGCCATTGAAAATCAAATAAAATGTCCCTTACTGCCCCATTTGAAAAACTGGTGAACAAACAATCAGTCCCGGACCAATCCAGAAATATGCTCATGCAGTAAATACATATGGCAGTTGCTAGAGGCACCAAAGCCAACAGTCGCTACCAGAAATGCAGCTTGTCATTGATGGAAGTAGTCGGGCATAAAAAGTTGGTTACTATACAGGAGTAAAATTATTACATAAGGTATTCCACCAGGTCAAACATAAACCGTCTACCGGCTATATTGAATACCACGACACAACCGCTGCACAAATGAAAGGCATTTCATATGAACAAAATACAGCTCACAGTGCTGCACCCAGCACTAAACTCAGTAAAGGCCACTTTTTCACGTATAAGGGCTAATAGTGCCACACCTACATCTAAGGGACCAGTTTCTGGCCCAGTCGGCACTAGGTGGCTGATGTGGTCAACTTCATGCTCGATGTCTACTTCCCAAGACTTTACACGGTAACCATTTAAGGCTGGGTCAACCTGTAAACCAGAGTCAGTTTAGGAGAAAACAATCCAGCTGCGTTCGAATTTGTTTCTTATGTTTATAACTGACAGTACGACTCTGCAGTGCAGCGGTTAACTTATTACTTTTCACAATATCACAATCTTTGACACCTTTGGGTTCAGTTTCAGGAGCGAATTGCCTATGAAAAACCAAAACTGTTTGGCTTCCTTTGGACAAAGATACAAGTGGGAGTCACCATCTGTGGTGTTGCTGCTAGGTGCTCGACTGCATATCAAAAGGTCATTTGTTTAGTTCCTGACCGAGGAGGACTTTTTTATTTTTTCAAAACTGACCTTGACTTGCAGGTCTCACAGCCTTAAATGGGTATCAGAAAAAGTCATGGGAAGTAAAGGCGGCCCGCGTGATTTGAACACATCACCCACCCAGTGCCGATTTGTCTATAAAATATAACTACTTCCGAGGGTGTGGGAAAGGGCCCTTGTACAAGTAACTCATTGGGAAAGTGACAGGAATTTTACCCCGTAATATTTCTAGAACCAGTAGTGGGTGTATGGTAGTCAAAATTTACTGTGGAGACGACACCCAACCTTTTATGTTTGACAATCATTTTATGGCAGTCAACCCTAATTGTGGAGACAACAGCCAACATTTTATGTCTGACAATCGTTGTATGGCAGACAAACTCAGTTGTGGAGACAAAATCCAACCTTTTTTTGTCTGACAATTATCTTCATTTATCGGAACATGTCCTTGCTGTTTACAGGCCGCTAACTGTACGAAAAGAGTTTTTTTTAAATGCGACAGTTAGTGGAAATTAGGCTGTAAGATGTTAGAAATATTCCGATTGTAATCACTGATTCACTATGCTGCTAAAGTTGTTTTTAAAAGATAGAAGGAAGAAAAAAAAAGAAAGAAGAAAGAAAGAAAGAAAGAAAGAAAGAAAGAAAGAAAGAAAGAAAAAGAAAGAAAAGAAGAAAGAGAAGAAAGAAAGAAAGAAAGAAAAAAGAAGAAAGAAAGAAAGAAAGAAAGAAAGAAAAAACCAAAAAGAAAGAGAGAAAAAAGAGAAAGAAAGAAAGAAGAAAGAAAGAAGAAAGAAAGAAAGAAAGAAAGAAAGAAAGAAAGAAAAAGAAAGAAAGAAAGAAAAAAGAAGAAAGAAAAAGAAAGAAGAAAGAGAAGAAAGAAGACAGAAAAAGAAAGAAAGAAAGAAGAAAGAAAGAAAAGAAAGAAAGAAAGAAAGAAAGAAAGAAAGAAAGAAAGAAAGAAAGGAAAGAAAGAAAGAAAAAGAACGAAAGAAACGATAAGAAAGAAAGAAAAGAAAGAAAGAAAGAAAGAAAGAAAAGAAAAAAAGAAAAAAGAAAGAAAGAAGAAAGAAAGAAAAGACAGAAAAGAAAGAAAGAAGAGAAAGAAAGAAGAAAGAAAAGAAAAGAAAGAAAGAAAGAAAGAAAGAAAGAAAAGAAAAAAAGAAAGAAAAAAGAAAGAAAGAAAGAAAGAAGAAAAAAGAAAGAAAGAAGAAAGAAAGAAAGAAAAGAAAGAAAGAAAGAAGAAAGAAAGAAAGAAAGACAAAAGAAAAAGAAAGACAAAAAAGACAGAAAAGACAGACAGAATGAAAGAAAGAAAGAAAGAAAGAAAGAAAAAGAAAGAAAGAAAGAAAGAAAGAAAGAAAGAAAGAAAGAAAAAAAGAAAGAAAGAAAGAAATAAAGAAGAAAGAAAGAAAGAAAGAAAGAAAGAAAGAAAGAAAGAAAGAAAGAGAAAGAAAGAAAGAAGAAAGAAAAGAAAGAGACAGAAAGAAAGAAAGAAAGAAAGATAGAAAGACAGAAAGATAGAAAGACAGAAAGATAGAAAGAAAGAAAGATAGAAAGAAAGAAAGAAAGAAAGAAAGAAAGAAAGAAAGAAAGAAAGAAAGAAAGAAAGAAAGAAAGAAAGAAAGAAAGAAAGAAAGAAGAAAGAAAGAAAGAAAAAGAAAGAAAGAAAGAAAAGAAAAGAAAGAAAGAAAGAAAGAAAGACAGAAAGAAAGAAAGAAAGAAAGAAAGAAAGACAGAAAGAAAAAACAGAAAGAGAAGAAAAAAGAAAGAAAGAAAGAAAAGAAAGAAAGAAAGAAAGAAAGAAAGAAAGAAAGAAAGAAAGAAAGAAAGAAAGAAAGAAAGAAAGAAAGAAAGAAAGAAAGAAAGAAAGAAAGAAAGAAAGAAAGAAAGAAAGAAAGAAAGAAAGAAAGAAAGAAAGAAAAACAGAAACAAAGAAAGAATCAGTAAACAAAACAAAAAACAAAAAAAGAAAGAAGAAAGACTGCAGTAATGTACAAAAAAAGAATAGACATGATTACCCCGCCATCTATTGCAGACGATGTGCCTTCAGAAAGTGATATTCGAGGTTGAGTGGAGAAAAGAAGCAATCGGTCGTCATAGAGATGGGAGCAGCGCCACCTTAAAAAGTAAGATTAAAGTTGTTCAACAATAAATGTTTTAAAGCAGAGCTTTGCAAACTGTTCATTTATATTGGTGAAACACTTTTTCGACAAATATAATTTCTCAACAGTAACGCAATTCTATCTAAATACAGACAGGAAAAAAAACCGAACGAAAAGTATATCAGTGAGCTTCACAGTACAGCGAACACAAACAAAATGTGAACTTTGCGGCTATAGAGCCTTCATCAGCACATACATAAATCAAAACAAAACCACGCGAATACACAACAGCACTAAACTGACGTTTCCAGATGCAGCCACGTTGATGTCTTGCCAGTGGAATAGCAGTTTTGCGCAGCTCACCTGCACACCGCTGCCGACAAAATAATGTGTTGCGACACAGTTCGGAAAGCTCTTTTCTGAAGGTTTGCTTCCTTAACCCACTGCCATTTGGTCTCCTGACTTCGCTTAAAAGTAATGGTTGCTATTATCGCATCGGACAGGGCACAGATCAGAATTTTTTTTTTAAATCCAGTAAATACTTGATAAGTGATACGGGTATTATTACGCGAGCAGCTTTACTTCCCTTAGAATTTTCTGGGTCGACCTGGCAGCCAAGCTCAGTTTCTTCCCCCCCCCCCCATTTTTCTTCTTCTGATGAGGACTGTAAAAACTTGTGTATGCAAATACTTATTTGTGTATGTATAATGCCCTTTTTCCCCCTTTATTAACATACTGTGTGTTCGTCCATTTATGAAAGCTAACAAATATTTTCCTGGGAATATTAAATAAAGGTACTTCAAGTTGACCTCCTCCTCCCCCCCAAAAAACACACACACACAAACTTTGCGTAGGGAACTCAAGGCAGATTTAAAATATTCAATTAGCAAGAAAGCAAAAAAAAAGAAAGAAATAAAGAGTGGGAGAAAGGTAAGAACAAGAAAGAAAGAAAGAAAGAAAGAAAGAAAGAAAGAAAGAAAGAAAGAAAGAAAGAAAGAAAGAAAGAAAGAAAGAAAGAAAGAAAGAAAGAAAGAAAGAAAGAAAGAAAGAAAGAAAGAAAGAAAGAAAGAAAGAAAGAAAGAAAGAAAAAAAAGAAAGAAAGAAGGAAAGAAAGAAAGAAAGAAAGAAAGAAAGAAAGAAAGAAAGAAATACAGAAGAAAGGAAAGAAGAAAGGAAAGGATGGCGGTTGGAAGGAAGGAAGAAAGGAAGGAAAGCGAAAAAGGAAGGAAACCAAGAAAAAAGCAATGAAGGAAAGAAACGAAGGTAGAAAGGTAAAATGAAAAGAAAGTAGAAGAAAGGAAGGAAAGAAAGAAAGAAAGAAAAGAAAGAAAGAAAGAAAGAAAGAAAGAAAGAAAGAAAGAAAGAAAGAAAGAAAGAAAGAAAGAAAGAAAGAAAGAAAGAAAGAAAGAAAGAAAGAAAGAAAGAAAGAAAGAAAGAAAGAAAGAAAGAAAGAAAGAAAGAAAGAATGAATGAAAATAAGAAGAAAAAGAAAGAAATGAAGGAAAGAATGAGGAGATAGAATGATAGAATAAAACAGCGAAAAACTAAAGAAAACATAGAAAGAAAAAAGAGAAAGTTCTAAAGAAATGAAGGAAAAAAGGACGGAAAAAAAGAAATAGAAAGAATGATATAAAGAAAAAGAGAAAAAAAAAGAAAGAAAAGAAACAAAGAAAGAAATTAGGGAAAGAAGGAAGGAAAGAAAGAGAAAGAGTGGTATAAAGATAAAGAAAGAAAGAAAGAACGAAAGAAAGAAAGAAATTTGTTCCACATAAACAAAGAAGTAAAGCAGACATTGCAGGAAAAGTCCGACAAACTTAAGAGACAAACACGAAAAAAAGTCAAATTCAAGAGTATCTTCTTTTTCTTCTTTCGTTCGCATGAAATAAATTATCTATATCTGCAATGCTGTCTCTAGTATGAATTTCACTGTCTTTTGTAATTCGCTAAGCGGCCCGTAAAGTTTGACTTCCACAAGTGTCTCTTTTGGCCAAAGGTTTTGCCTGAAAGCGCTGAAACTGGGACAGTCTTGAAGAATGTGATCTGTTGTCTCAGGTGCCAGTCCACAAGTACACATGGCTGATTGGCCAATCTTAAATTTGTTGTACATGTGGGAGCGAAGTCGATTGTGCCCTGTTCTAAGGCGAAGGATAATGACTTGCTCTGGTCTGTCCATAATATGGTAATCGTCTTGTGCCAGTTTCGGTGGCATTCTGATTGATTTAATCATTCTCTTTTTCTGATGATAAGAGACTGGTATGTCAGGTTTTTCTTCAGTTGCACCTTCCTTAGCCAGTTTATCAGCTCTTTCGTTTCCGGGAACTAAACAGTGGGAAGGTATCCACTGCATTACTAAATTACAACGGTTGCCTAGTTCGGATAATAGTGTCCGTATGCTTGGTAATTTTCCAGACTGGAGTCACTGAAGTACCGCTTTTGCATCAGTCAGGAATACTACTGGTTGTGAAAAATATCCTGTATTTAGTAGTTTCTCTGCCGCTATCTTGATGACTTGAACTTCTGCATCATAGTTGTGACAGTGCTTTCCTGTTGGTATTTTGGCTGTATCCCTGGTATTATTAGGATACTCAATGTACACTCCTGCACCTCCGTTTCTGACTGCGCTTTCTGCTGACCCATCTGTGTAAACACGGACCCAAAGATTATGTGGGTATTGATCATCAAGTAGACTGAGGGTGGCTGTTTTGCGCTGCACACTGTTTTGTATTTCCTTGTCAAATACCCCTTTCACTTCAGTCTTGATGTGTATTGGTTCAAGAGTATCGACATCACTGCTCGTATATGGCTAGATCTCTCTCACCAAAAGGGCTCATTGTGGGTGACTTGTGTTATTGGAATATTTTAGTTTGCCTAACTAAACTTCAGATGTACAAATATACAAAATGTGCTGACTGATGCACACGAGTAGTAGTATCCAGTAAACATGGTAAGTTGCTTGGGACTGAAAGACTTTTAATACTGTTTAGCTTTCGAGACAATGTGTTGGGTTAATTACTTCTTGAAAAAGTTTGACTACAGTCATTCTTATTTTCCACATGTATTTCAAGGCAGCAGGTTTGGAGAAGAGAGGGGTGTGAACACTAAACGTCTGCTCCTTCGGGGACAAATGAAATACATTAAGGACTGGGATGCCATGGCGTTTCTGTGTACACCACTGTAAGTTTTTCCATTTTCTGTGTACACCACTGTAAGTTTTTCCATTTTCTGTGTACACCACTGTAAGTTTTTCCATTTTCTGTATGCACCCCCTTCCCCGACCACACACACACACACACACACACACACACACACACACATACACATACACACACACACACACACACACATATATATATATATATGTATGTAAACGGAGCGACTGTGGGGCCAGAATCCGGAAAACCAAATAGATTGATTTCTGGGTGCATCGGTTTTTTATCAACTTCTGATCCCCAGTTTGCCAGATTTTCTACTGTTTGCAGCCTAATAACAATTATTCAGCCGGCGTTGGCCACCGGGCTGCATATATATGGAACGAACCAAAGAATATGAATCCAGCCCAGAAAGCAGCAGAAACAGACCGCTCAGCCACTAAAGAGAGCCCATTAACTACGCCGCCATCTTTTCAGACAGCTCACCAAACGTTCGCCAGAACTGATAGCAGAAGCCAGCTACGATGAGACCCCCCCCCCCCATTCCCGTTCCAAGCCGCCCCATGCAAAATTGGCCTTTTTAGGGCTGCCAGATCCCCCCCCAAAAAAAACCGCCAAGCCTGACCACGCAGACATGATGCAGTAGCAAAAAAATCAAATTTGGTGAAAATGATCGCCACAAAGAAACATACCAAACTCAGATAGCAAAGAAACCGTCCTCAATAAAGCAGGCCTTCGAACTGCGGAAAGAGGACAAAGCTTGACATTTTTGTTTTCTTTTTCCACGTTCCAAGAATATGAATGTACCTGCGTACGAGTTCTCTAAGTTACGAGGTTAGGCTCGCCATTTTTTAGGCTCCAGAATAAGGGCGAAATCCAAGATGTGACATTGAGCAGCAATAATTACATTATTATTTATATCAATTTTAATGAGAAAATAGTTTTATGATACGAATTATTAACCATACAAGCTCAGTCCTTGAACGGATTAAATTGCTTTTGTTTGAGGTTCCACACCACTCCCACCACCCCCCCCCCCACACACACATACTCACTCACACATTTTCAAGCATCCTTTTTACTTGCGTATACTATACCCTAAATACAAACACCACACAGTGCACACACATTTTACACTACAAACTATATCATCATGAAGCAGATAGTTTACAGAACGTTGCTCCCATCACATCTCGCCTGAAACAAACTCAGGCTATCATCAGATCTCCCGCCTCCTGGACTTTCCTGCCCAATGTGTTCAGTGTCCCTGCCCATCTTCATACTGGTCGACCCCGGCCTCTTCTCTTACCCGGTTCCACGCCCTCCACTACTGTTCTTTCAAAACCACGGTGGGTTTTGATATGGCAAAAGTATTTCAGTTTCTGATTTGCGTGGCCTGGTATCCTCGCAGTCAGATCTTTGAGTTCCCTTTGTGACATTACTCACAAGTTTCTTTAAGATAATAAAATAGAGTAGTTTCGCCTTGGTTTCCACACAGCCATTACACCCCACATAAAGGTTAGTTGCGTATCCTTTACAGGACGTTGCAGAACCAACATCAAAAGCCCCTAGCTGTTGTGGGGTTTTTCTAGTCAAATTTATGTCCAGTAGTTTGCCATTGCTTCCTGGACGGTCGGCTTTCTTGATACCACTGTCGAAACTAACGCAAGGCGCATGGCCCGCAGCTGGGATCGAACCCGGCATCCCGGCATTACGAAGCGTTCGCATCGAGTTAGCCACAGAACCGACACACCCCACATAAAAATATATATAATACCTACAATATGCAAAGATATCGGCGTCTTTAGCTTAGGCGTTGCAAACGCGTTTCGTAATGCCTGTGTGCCGAGTTCGATTCCATCTGCGGTCGATTTGTCTTGCGCTGGTATTGACACTGGTTCCAAGAGCTAACCGTTTGTAAAGCAATGGCAAACTACTGAAAGTGAAATTTTCCTAGAAAACCCATAACATTAAAAAAAATTATGGGTTTTGTTTTACAACGTCTTATAAAAGACACGAGACTAATTTTAACTAAGCGTACATGCGAGACATTTAAACAATATATTGATTTCAACGGAATGTTCGCTTGCGTACAAAACAACAACACCCTGTGACAAACCAGAACTGCACTTTACTGCCCACTTTGTGTGCCAGTCTAGATTATGCTTCTCGACGTGCGACTAATGGTCCGGTGGCACGCCAGCTCTGTCAGGTCATAAAGTCTGGAAGGAGACGATGACATGGACGACCAGAGTTAGCGTAAGGGAAGTTTCTTTCTTTCTTTCTTTCTTTCTTTCTTTCTTTCTTTCTTTCTTTCTTTCTTTCTTTCTTTCTTTCTTTCTTTCTTTCTTTCTTTCTTTCTTTCTTTCTTTCTTTCTTTCTTTCTTTCTTTCTTTCTTTCTTTCTTTCTTTCTTTCTTTCTTTCTTTCTTTCTTTCTTTCTTTCTTTCTTTCTTTCTTTCTTTCTTTCTTTCTTTCTTTCTTTCTTTCTTTCTTTCTTTCTTTGTCTTTCTTTCTTTCTGTCTTTCTTTTTTCTTTCTGTCTTTCTTTTTTCTTTCATACTTTTCTTTCTTTCTTTCTTTCTTTCTTTTTTTCTTTCTTTTTTTCTTTTTTTCTTATTTCGCTTCTTTCCTATTATATTTTTCTTTCCTTCTTTCCTTTTCTTTGAACACAAGACAATAATATTTTGCGACCGTGATTATCGTAGGGGCAGTTTTTTTTCCTTTCTATTTCTTTCTTTCTTTCTTTCTTTCTTTCTTTCTTTCTTTCTTTCTTTCTTTCTTTTTCTTTGAAAAAGATAATAAAATGGGCGACCGAGATTATCGTAAGTGTAGTTTTCTTTCTTTCTTTCTTTCTTTCTTTCTTTCTTTCTTTCTTTCTTTCTTTCTTTCTTTCTTTCTTTCTTTCTTTCTTTCTTTCTTTCTTTCTTTCTTTCTTTCTTTCTTTCTTTCTTTCTTTCTTTCTTTCTTTCTTTCTTTCTTTCTTTTTCTTTTTTTTTTGACTCGTGTTCTTTCAATCATTTCAAATGATTTCACATTCCTCGACGCCAAACTGTCCAGCAGTATGTTTTCTCTTGATTTCCCTTTGCTACTCTTCCCATCCAAATGTCCTGTTGTCATGACGTGCCCGAGTTTTTATAATCACTTAAAATGACAAAAGAAAGCTGTGACAAAACAGTTTTCTTTGTGAGTTCTCCCTGCCCGTATAAAGCTTCAGGTTGCACTGGGCTTGGGTAACTGTTACAGGCGTCCTAAATATAACTTCTCTTTAGGTTGAACAGGGTATCTGGAGTCCGCCTTTATGGCGTATCGTCCAGATTAATATTTATAAATCTCAGGATGGTACTTCTTTCAATATTTCTTTATTACTTTTATTCCCCCACAGTATTCTTATCTCTCGTCTATAGAATATCTCTAGAATATAAAATAAAAAGTATAAAAATTTTATTCGACATATAGTCCTGGGCTGGCTCGTATTCTGTATAGACTAGTCAGTCTTCGGTGGGTGGTTTGGTCAAATATCACATCGGTAGTTGTTTGCAGCCGCACGTACCAGGACAAGGAATAGGGCACTAGAAAAGAAAATAACATACAGTCAGTCGTCCACATGTTGGATGTAATTTTTCTTTATTTGAAGCCCCACCCGGACTTTTGCGGGGGCCTTGAATATAGCCGGGCCATAAATATGGCCTAACGGCTGAAAGGAGTTTCTGGGACCTTTCCATGGGTGATCCTCATCCGCATGGTTTCACGTTGTGTCACCGGGTGTTTATCGCTTGTGTGATGTCCTGGTGGGGTACAACAAAAAATATAGAGGGAGAGAAAGAGGGAGAGTTAGATAGATAGATAGATAGATAGATAGATAGATAGATAGATAGATAGATAGATAGATAGATAGATAGATAGATAGATAGATAGATAGATAGATAGATAGATAGATAGATAGATAGATAGATAGATAGATAGATAGATAGATAGATGGATGGATGGATGGATGGATGGATGGATGGATGGATGGATGGATGGATGGATGGATGGATGGATGGATGGATGGATGGATGGATGGATGGATGGATGGATGGATGGATGGATGGATGGATGGATGGATGGATGGATGGATGGATGGATGGATGGATGGATGGATGGATGGATGGATGGATGGATGGATGGATGGATGGATGGATGGATGGATGGATGGATGGATGGATGGATGGATGGATGGATGGATGGATGGATGGATGGATGGATGGATGGATGGATGGATGGATGGATGGATGGATGGATGGATAGATAGATAGATAGATAGATAGATAGATAGATAGATAGATAGATAGATAGATATATAGATAGATAGATAGATAGATAGATAGATAGATAGATAGATAGATAGATAGATAGATAGATAGATAGATAGATAGATAGATAGATAGATAGATAGATAGATAGATAGATAGATAGATAGATAGATAGATAGGATAGATGGATAGATGGATAGATAGATAGAGAGAGAGAGAGAGAGAGAGAGAGAGAGAGAGAGAGAGAGAGAGAGAGAGAGAGAGAGAGAGAGAGAGACTGCATGGGAATTCACTTTCTCCGAAAAGTCACTTGCAAAACAAGAAGAGACAGGGTTACGAATACCAGCATTAGAGAGAAAGTTGGCATAAGACCGTAACCCAAGTCTTGTCCTGTGTATTCATTTAAAAAGGTTGAAGGTTAAAGTCGAGAGAATCTACTTCACTGCACTGGGTTTAATCTTAAATAGCTTGGTCTCTCTTCGCAGAAAAGCTGGCCACCTGCCGAAAGCATCGCACAAAGCACGCACACCGTAGTTCCACCAACAACCCGTATAGGTCTCCGTAACAATCGCACTCGTGAACCAAACGACGCAGCCGTGAAACGAAGCCGTGACCTTCAGATCGCGAGAGAAACTGATGACCACTTCGCTAGAGTTCAGAGTGCTTTAATAATATCCAACCCCAAACATGGGTAATCCACAGATCACGGGACAGTCTAATATTTCTGGAGATGGTAGAAAGGCCGCGTGCAGTGGTGGGACGTAGGTGGGTTGGGGTTAGGGCCAGTTCTAGATGTTTTAGTGTCGTTAAAAGCATTAGAAAGCCGGGAAACCCAGTCTTACCACCCTCTAAAATGTTGGACTGTTTTGTGACGTCATCTGGGGTAGTATATTAATAAAGAACCGAGTTTAGTATAAACCCTACTGCAGTTTTCCATATTTTTGACTCTATGTTCATTTGCAGTTTAGGAAACCTCGATGACATGCTGAAGGCGGGACTTTATCTGCACGATCTCAACATGTTCGACAACAGCCGGGATCTTGTACTGGCGGGACAACAGTGCGCCTCGGACTTGGAGTACAGCATGGAAAAGGTAGGTCATTCGCTCTTTGGCGAGGACATCTGTTTGACTTGGAGTACAGCATGAAGAAGGTAGGTCATTCGCTCTTTGGCGAGGACATCTGTTTGACTTGGAGTACAGCATGGAAGAAGGTAGGCCATTCGCTCTTTGGCGAGGACATCTGTTTGACTTGGAGTACAGCATGGAAGAAGGTAGGCCATTCGCTCTTTGGCGAGGACATCTGTTTGACTTGGAGTACAGCATGGAGAAGGTATGTCATTCGCTCTTTGGCGAGGACATCTGTTTGACTTGGAGTACAGCATGAAGAAGGTAGGTCATTCGCTCTTTGGCGAGGACATCTGTTTGACTTGGAGTACAGCATGGAAAAGGTAGGTCATTCGCTCTTTGGCGAGGACATCTGTTTGACTTGGAGTACAGCATGAAGAAGGTAGGTCATTCACTCCTTGGCGAGGACATCTGTTTGACTTGGAGTACAGCATGAAGAAGGTAGGTCATTCGCTCTTTGGCGAGGACATCTGTTTGACTTGGAGTACAGCATGGAAGAAGGTAGGCCATTCGCTCTTTGGCGAGGACATCTGTTTGACTTGGAGTACAGCATGAAGAAGGTAGGTCATTCGCTCTTTGGCGAGGACATCTGTTTGACTTGGAGTACAGCATGGAAGAAGGTAGGCCATTCGCTCTTTGGCGAGGACATCTGTTTGACTTGGAGTACAGCATGGAAAAGGTAGGTCATTCGCTCTTTGGCTAGGACATCTGTTTGACTTGGAGTACAGCATGGAAAAGGTAGGTCATTCGCTCTTTGGCGAGGACATCTGTTTGACTTGGAGTACAGCATGGAGAAGGTAGGTCATTCGTTCACTGGCGAGGACATCTGTTTGACTTGGAGACAGCATGGAAAAGGTAGGTCATTCGCTCTTTGGCGTGGACATCTGTTTGACTTAAAGTACAGCATGGAAAAGGTAGGTCATTCGCTCACTGGCGTGGACATCTGTTTGACTTGGAGTACAGCATGGAAAAGGTAGGTCATTCGCTCTTTGGCGAGGACATCTGTTTGACTGGAACCATCACTGCAGTATTTATAGATGTGATATTGTGCTGAAAGAATTGTATCTCCGTTCTGCAATTTATGGTTAGTTATTAAAAACTATGCTGATGACCAGGCCTTGATAGCAGATACAGCCATGAAAATACAGAAACATTTCCATCCATGAATGTAGAATGTAAAACAAATAATATGACAATCAACACTGAAAAGACAGAAGTCATGTCAATAGATAGAAAGAAAACCAAGTATTGGGACAGCTAACCCTCTTTTTAAGACAATCCCGAACAGCACAAAGAAACATCACACAGAAAGCATATTCATTCCAGACTTCTCCACCAGTGTCAGATGGCCACTCACTACAATCCAGAAAAGAGAATAATGAACGATGGAAATGAGATGTTCGAGAAGGGCTACGGGAGTGACTCGAAAAGATAAGATTAGGACTGAGGTCATAAGAGAAAAAAGTCAGTACATTACCAATGGTAAATTAACTAGATACACAGACAGCGAATCAAATGATTTGTCCAATTAGAATGTCTTGTGACGGCATACTATAAAAGTCATGCAACAGAAGAAGAGAGGGACAGATAGGACAAGGTAGACCGAGAACAAAATGGAAAGATAACATCAGATAAACTCTACAACAGTTGGATGAGTCTATGGTTGAGGCGGTTAAAAGAACAAGAAACAGAAACGTATATTTCCATTTTTAAAGCGGTAAAATAGAAATGAAGAAGAAGAAGAAGAAGAAGAAGAAGAAGAAGAAGAAGAAGAAGAAGAAGAAGAAGAAGAAGAAGAAGAAGAAGAAGAAGAAGAAGAAGAAGCAGAAGAAGAAGAAGAAGAAGAAGCAGAGGAAGAAGAAGAAGAAGAAGAAAAAGAAGAAGAAGAAGAAGAAGAAGAAGAAAAAGAAGAAGAAAAAAAAGAAGATGATGATGATGACAATGATGACAATGATGAACATGATAATGATGATGATGGTGATGACTGAGATGAACTGTATTCATGATTTCAGGGACTGATTAGCTTTGCATTACAATGAACTAATGGCCAAGTGGTTAGTATGATAGGTCTCATAAGGGAGACCCGTGTTCGATTTGCGACAAGGCATGCAGTTTTTTTTAGATGTTTTAAAAAAAAAAAAGTCACTAGTCTGCACAGTTCGTGACGGCAGCGCTAGCCATATGGTTTTAAACCTTCAGGCTCACAACACTACGCCCATATACGCCTTTCAGTTGCATGTTTTTCAAAGCCCTCAGACAAATTACGCATATATGGCTAGACCTAAATTTTATAGACCAGTCGGTAGCCATGGGTGATGTGGTCAGCATCACGCTGGCTACCTTATAAATATATGGATAATGGCAATATACTGTCGTAATTTATTCAAAAGAAATAATTGTTTTTTTTTTAATTGTTTGCAAAATTATACACATCACATAGTCCTCTGTACGGTTCTAAGTTGCAACTTAAAACATTTTTATTTTTCAAATACCAATTGTCTGAGACCCCTGTAGATTGGGAGGCCCTAAGCTGTAGCTTACCTAGCTTATAATAATATACACAAGTGTAATGAAAAGTAAAGGTGGCCGCGTAATTTTGACTGTGTCAATCAATGAGTAAATATCGGTTTAAAGGACAATATAAGGCTATCACAGCTTGGGAAAGGGTTCTTTCTTTTACATTTATATGTTGGGAGTCGCCGTGGTCTAGCGGCCAGACGCTCGCCTGCGGATCGGACGGTCGTAAGTTCGCTCCCTGGCGTAGCCGGACTTTTGTCAAAAATGACCTTGGCTCCCAGGTCGACCCAGCCTTGAATGGGTACTGGCAGTCACGGGTAGTAAAGGCGGTCGGCGTGATGCTGACATCATCTTGTGCTGATTGGTCTATAAAATATACGCCTAGCCCAATATGCCCTTTATACCTAAAGGCGTGGAATAGGGTCCTTGCGGCCTCTAGCAAGAGCCAGAGTAGAGTTTCAAATAACAAAAATTGCATCTCTCAAAGAGGTGACAAGATTATCAGCAGTGGTCTGACTTGGAGAAAAGAAGCATTAAGCACAAAGACCACAAATATAGCCGGAGACTGTTGGCAGCTTCGACAAGCTAGCAGCAGGCTGAACGTGGTTAAGGTTTTGATTTTTTCTTGAAAGGAATTGGAATAGGAACCGTTTGATTGGTTTCAGTTCTCGCCTTCTTATAATTTCTTCATTTTTAATTGTTTCCCTTTGTGTTATGATTTTGCGCTAAGCAGTGTTAGTAAAGATTTGTGTTTGATACAGATAGCGCAGAAGTAGCTAAAAATAGTTCTTTTTGGCTTTATCTGATGTTCGTCTCTGCCTCCAGCAAATAGCATGGTCCAAACAGATCGAGGAGACATTACAGAAACTGGACAAAGCAAGGCAACAAAGCGAGAACCTCATCAACTCTATGCTGACCAAGAGCATAGCTGACCGTCTCAAGCGTGGAGTTGATCCCTTGGACACGTGTGAGGTATGAAGCAGTTTCTGACAGCAAGTGATGTCAACACCTTGTTGCTGTCGTGACAGCCAAAGTGTTGTGTAAACTGCGAAGTGTCCGGGAAAATAATCCTTTTTTTCCCTTTGTACGTCATCTTCTCCATTTGCTTCATTCTCTCCTCCATCTTCTCATTCTTCTTCTTCTTCTTCTCGCCCTCTCAGTCCCGAACCTCTTTTTCTAATCCTTTTCATTATCATCATCATCATTATCGTCATCAATATCCATATTTTTCTTCTTAGGTCTTCAGTCTCACTGTCCAAGACGTTGGGGATGAAAGGAGGGGAAGGGGGAGGGGGTGGAAGTTTGCCATTAAGTAAGAATACATTTAAACAGACCTCTGCTTTATGTAGCCTCTCAGAGACTTTTGCCTTGTAGCTTGTCACTGCTATTTGGTCACATTTTCTTCTGTTTTGCATTTTTTTTAAACTGCCCTGGGTGTTAAAGGAAATGCGGAGTTTTGGTTTGTGTTCCTCAGGCACACTGTAATTTACACTCTTCGTACTGTTGGAGAGTTTCTCTGATGTTATCTTTCTATTTTGTTTTTGGTTTGCCTCATGATCAACGTCTCTGTCCGTTTTTAGTAAATACCTTATATAGCAGGTCGGAGGCTGTGGCTTAGGCGTTACGAACGCGCTTCGTAATGCCAGGGTGCCGGGTTCGATCCCAGCTGCAGGTGATTAGGTCGCAGACCTTCTTGCGCTAGTACCAAGTAGTACCAAGAGCTGACCATCAAGAAAGAAATGGCAAACTACTGAACATAAAAAGTGCCTAGAAAACTCGCAACAGTTTTTTTTAAAGCTGGGCGTTGGTTCTGCAACGTCCTGTAAAAGCTACGCAACAAACATTTTTTTAACGTGTATCACATGGCATTACAAGGGACTCTCTTGTGTGGAATAATGGACACATTTGTATTTTACAGACCTTCCAACAGGTGACCATCCTGTTCAGCTATCTTGTTGGATTTTCTGATATATGCACAGAAGGAAGCCCCATGCAAGTGGTCGAGTGTATACAGAATGTCACAGAAGTCTTTGATAATATTGTGGACAAATACGATCTCTTCAAGGTACGCCATTTTGTCATTTCAACTATGTGCAAAAAAAACTCTGACTGTACTAAATATATATGTAATGTGTGTATGTGTGAGAGAGGGATTGTGAGCGAGTGAGCGAGCGAGAGAGAGAGAGAGAGAGAGAGAGAGAGAGAGAGAGAGAGAGAGAGAGAGAGAGAGAGAAGGAGAGAGAGAGAGAGAGAGGCAGCCAGAGAGATTTACTAAAACGATTATTTAGATTCTCATCATTTCATATGGTTAATCCAAGCAGTTACGTTGCAGTGACTGATCAGTTCAACTAGTTCATTTGCGTCAATTCAGCGTGAAACTGCTATCAGTTCAACTGATTAGTTAACTAAGAGTAAAACTGTTACCAATTCAACAGGCTGGTTTGCTAAGATTAAAATTATTATCAGTTAAACCATATCAAATGTTATCTTATGTTAAAGATACTTCATAAAAGTTAAAAATAAATCTGAAGAAATACTAGCAACAACAACAACAACAACAAAAAACATGCCAGTTTCCTGAAATATAGAAGCATTACAGAACAAATCGTTAACATGTGAGCAATGATAGAAAAACACTTACAACGTAAATGCGACCTATACCACAACTTTATTGTCTTCCCGAAGGCACTTGACCGTGTGTGGCGCATAACGAGGAATTTCAGCTTCGACAAAAACAACGTAGAAACCATTGAAGCACTTTATAAAGATGCAAGCAGAGTCCATACAAAATGACTTAGGAAAATGTTCAAAACTTGATGTGAGACAGGGCTACATATTATCTCCAGAGAGAGACCTGGGACAGACCTTGATAAATATGGCATGAAAATTAATGCCGAGAAAAGCAATATATTGGTAAATAGCCACAATAACCAAATATCTACCAACATACAAATTTAATAATAAGAACTCCAAGGGGAAAAGGGGGGGGGGGCATGCACAGCAGGGGTCCACCGATCATCAATAGAAAGATCCCTCGTCGAGGATTGTTTCGGCCAGTTACTTCCTATACAATCTCGGAAGGTGGGTCGACCTGGTTCATGACGCCAGGCCTCGATCTTCTCCTGCTGCGCTTTATTGGACATTCGGAAAGGTAGAAGACAAAATGTTGACTTTGCAATAGGTACCGTGAGATTTGGTGTAATATATATTGTCGCTGCAGTAGCAAATTAGCTGATTACCTTCACGATCAGAGTGACAAGCTTGTAGTTGGTTCATCGGACAGGTGTTGAGACTTTAAAAATTGGCAGAATAACATTGGAAGACATTTATCGGGCACTTTGGCTTTTAGGGATGAAAAGCTTTTTTTCCACCAGGGGCTCAGACCAGTCTACCGAGTCCAATCCCCCACGACGTTCCGATGCGTTAAGATAAAAGAGAGAGAAACTAGAAGAAGATAAAACCTTTAAATACCTCGTCTTCCACATCCGCAATGATACCAACAAGATAAGGACAAAACCAGCTGAATACTAACCGGAAAAGCAAAATCAGCATAGCAGTAAAAGTCAGTTTAAAAAGATCACTGGTATTGTCTATTCTCTTATAGGATGTGAGAGTGAGACTGCAAAAATAGAAAGGAGGATTCAGGCTTCTGAACGTTAATTCTATAGATTAAGTTCACAAATTATCTGTTTAAAACATAACATAACATAAAACATAATAGCTATGTTAGCCATAAAGAAATTCACAGGACAACAGGAAAGTGATAAAAACTAAATTATTATACATTTTTTTCAACAAGCGGAAGACAGGAAAAGATGGCGAGTTTTGTGCGTTAAGTCTTACATTGATACATCTACACCATCCTTATGGGTCCATGGTTATGTTGTAAGCCGCGGTAACATAAAATATGGTTAACTCAGTTATTCAAAAAGTTAGTTGCGTATCCTTTACAGGACATTGCAGAACCAACACCAGCATTTGTTGGCTGTTTTGGTTTTTCTTGACAAATTTACGTCCAGTATTTTGCCATTGCTTCTGGACGGTCGGCTTCTTGATTCACTGTCGAAACCAACGCAAGGCCCGCAGCTGGGATCGAACCCGGCACCCCGGCATTACGAAGCCCGTTTGCAGCGCCTAAGCACAGACGCCGACAAACAGTCATTCAAGCAAGGATTAATACTGTCTTCTAAACAAAAGATTACTTCAACTGGCAGAGTGGTTAGTTAAACAAGTCGAGTTGCTGACTGATGATGTGCTGACTGATAATGTGCTGATTGAAGATGTGCTGACTGATGATGTGCTGACTGGTGATGTGCTGACTGATGATGTGCTAACTGGTTTTGTGTTGACTGATGATGTGCTGACCTATAATGTGTTGACTGATGATGTGCTGACTAATGATGTGCTGACTAATGATGTGCTGATTGATGATGTGCTGACTGATGATGTGCTGACTGATGATGTGCCTACTGATGATGTGCTGACTAATGATGTGCTGATTGATGACGTGCTGACTGATTATGTGTCTGACTGATGTGTGCTGACTGATGATGTGCTGACTGATGATGTGCTGACTGATGATGTGCTGACTGATGATGTGCTGACTAATGATGTGCTGACTGATGATGTGCTGACTGATGATATGTTGACTGATGATGTGCTGACTGACGATGTCCTGACTGATGATGTGCTGACTGATGATGTGCTGACTGATGATGTGCTGACTGATGATGTGCTGTCTGGTGATGTGCTGACTGGTGATGTGCTGACTGATGATGTGCTGACTGGTGATGTGCTGACTGATGATGTGCTGATGATGTTCTGATTGATGACATGCTGACTGATTATGTGTCTGACTGATGATGTGCTGACTGATAATGTGCTGACTCATGATGTACTGATTGATGATGTGCTGACTGATGATGTGCTGACTGATGATGTGCTGACAGGTTATGTTCTGACTGATGATGTTCTGACTGATGATGTGATGACCCTATGTCTGTAGGTAGAGACTCTTGGTGATGGCGTCTACATGGTGGCCGGAGGTGTCCCTGACCGATGCAGTGACCACGCCCAGAAAGTGGCCGGGCTGGCTCTAGAACTGATCGAGAACGCCATGTATGTCAAAAACCCTATTACTGGAGCTGGCATGCAAGCTAGAATAGGTACAGTTATTACGCATGTATCTAAATTATTATACTGTGAATGTCATTATTTTACTTGATACAAATTACAGCATTAAAAATATATGGCGAGGCGCAAGCAAGGAAATCAAAGTCAAAATTTTCAGAGCGTATATCTTTACATAAAGTGAAATACATTTGGCCATATCCGCCACTGATTAAAAAAAAAATGATAGCATAAGGCATGGTACAAGGAAAGAATGGCGGGGGCCGACCAGCACGAAGATGGGCACAGAGTATATGTGACACCTTGGGTAGAAGAGTGGTAGAGCTGGCGAGAGACTGAGTTTCCTTCAGGCAGATCAGAGCGACGTTCTGTAAAGGACCTGTTGTTCAGTGATAATGGTGATTGTATCCATGTTAGTTATATATGTCAGTGTCTGTGGCTTAGGCGTTGTGAAAGCTCTTTGTAATGCCACGGTGTCGGGTTCGACCCCAGCTGCAAGGATTATCTGTTATGTCTGGATTTATGCCAGATAATTCTCTCCCGCAGGCATGCATGCAGGAAGTGTTGTGGCAGGAATTGTGGGCAAAAGGACTCCCCAGTATTGCCTCTTTGGAGATACAGTGAACACAGCTGCCAGGATGCAGACCAACAGTGAGGTATGACACGTATCTCTAGCTATTGAAGTCCATTATTTCACCTTCTATGCCCCATTGTAGCATAGACTTTTGATATCCTTTATGGTGAATGATAATTTGTTTATCCCTGGCAATTATCTTCTTGCTTAAACCCTTATCTGGTGAAGAGGAATTTTAGAAAAGAAGAACCATTTCTTGGGTTTCCATAGTGCATTCTCCGAATTCTCCTTATGATGTCTGCATGGTGTACTATCTAATCTAATCAAATAATATATGACACAAACTGTGACGCCAATCCTACATATAAACATATATTTACTATTTGTGTTGTGGTACCAACTCTACAAATAAACATATATGTACAATTTGTGTTGTGGCACCAACTCTGTATAAAACATATATTTACTATTTTTGCTGTCGCGTCAACTCAATATATAAACATATATTTACTTTTTGAGCCATGGCACCAACTCTACATAAAAACATTTATTTACTATTGGTGTTGTAACACTAACTCTACATGTAAACACACATTTACAATTTGTGTTGTAGCACCAACTCTGTAAATAAACATATATTTACTGTTGTGTTGTGGCACCAACTCTACATGTAAACATATATTTACAATTTGTGTTAAGGCACCAACAAACATATATTTACTGTTTGTGTTGTAGCACCAACTCTACATGTAAACATATATTTACAGTTTGTGCTGTGGCACCAGCTCTGTATATAAACATATATTTACTATTTGTGTTTTGGCACTAACTCTACATAAAAACATATATTTACTATTTGTACTGTGGCACCAACTCTATATATAAATATGTAGTTACTATTTGTGTTCACAGCCAGGCAGGATACACCTCACTGAACCTTGTCATGACTGCTTGAAAGGAACAGAGTTTGTGACCGTGTACAGAGGAAGGATACATGTCAAAGTGAGTGCACCTTTTTTGTGACATTGTCATCTTTGTATTTTGATAATGGCAGCTAAACAGACGTGAAAAAAACGTTACTTTGACAGTTACTTCTTAATATGAGTTACTGGACTGAATCCCTGCTGAGGTTAAAAAAAATGTGTTGTGTTCAAATCTGAACAGGTGTTATGAGAAATGAAAGTGCAGATAGGCAGGCTGGTACTGAGTGGAAATAGACAGACTACTGTGCAGACATGATGAGAAGACAGATATGCTCTCTTTCCATGCATGGTAGCAAGCTAAGCTTCAGAGGTGACAGGTAGTTTGCGCAGTTAGGTTATTTTCTCAGGTACACAGGTGTGTTAAGAATGAACCAATTTCATAATGGATTGTTGTGCATCATCTGGTGGTACACTGATGCATTACAAGCTGGATGTATCAAGGCAATTTGGGAGCGAGTGTGAAGGCACAAATAGATTATCACGATCTGGAGAGAATGGTATTATGGGAAGTGACCAGTGGATGTGGCTGACGCTCAGTGGACAGGCAAGGTGGACATAACAATCAGACTACTACTAGTACTGTTGGAAATGGAAGTCTGCGCTGGCTGCTGAAGATGGGTATGGCACGCTTATGGAGATGCCAAGTCCTGTAATGTGGGTTGTTAACTCAATTCAACTTAGTCTGAGGATAGATTACTGCACAGATTAATCACAGAAACAGAATATGAAAATAAAACGGACAAGACTGAGTATGCTCACAGCCAGCTAAAATAGCACATCTCCTTCACTTCCAAATATTTCTCTTTCTTCATTTCCCCTGTATTCATACCTCTTCTCCTGCTGTTGCTTTATTACCAACACTGTACTTTTTTCCCCCTTTTCTGCAACTTCTTACACTTTTTCTCTATGTTGTCATTTTATCTTATAACCTTTTGATCATTATCATTTTGTTTTCTTCCTTCTTGTTTTCTCTGCTTCTTCCCTATTCACTTGCCAAAGTGGACAACCACGTGTAACTTGATCCCTGGCTAACCACATGTTTTAAAAGTGTCTGTTACAAAGGTTAAAGGTGAGAGGATTGACTTCATTGCACTCAGTTTTATCCCATTTAGTTCAGTCTCCCTCCGTGGAAGAGCTAGTAGCCTGCCAAGAGTGTCACACGAAACCCAAACTACATAGCTCCCGTGATGATCCTCAAAGGTCTCCGTACAAAACTGTTCCTGAAAGGGAATGGCGCCACCTTCAGAACACGAGGCAAATGACTTGAAGCCACTTTGCCAAGTTTTTAAAAATCCAATATGTTATCAACCTGACTGTCCATCTAACTGTGTAATCAATCACCTGACCATCCAAACATCTTCTTCTTCTCATTTGTTTTTTTCTTTTTCACATTCGCCGGTTGTAAACTCCTGCAGAAAGTTGTGACTGTTCATCCACTTCTGGACTTTAGTCTGGTTCTAGAACCTAAGTGTTGCGTGTACATCTGTTTTAGAGAACTGACTTGTTTGTATGCAGACTCTTGGTACCTGGCCTCTCAGGTAGATACAGTCCCCAATTAGTTGACTCCTTCTACATGCTTCTTTTTTGATGGGGGCGGCAGTTGGTCTGTTCTTGTTTTCCCTACAATGGGGCCCCAGAACCGACAAGAGATATCTAGACACCAATAAAGGGGCAACATCCCTGACAACATGTATCCTCTGTACTTCCAGGGCAAAGGGGAGATGAAAACCTACTGGCTGGCTGGCAGACGTGGGGAGGAGTCTACCAAAGAAATGTGTAAGATTTTCAAAGCAGAGCACCTCAGAAGAAAACAAGAGTATGTGTTTGAAAAATAAAATAAATTATATGCATGATGATGATGAGTTAATAGCTCCTTTCTTCTATACTAGCCACTTAATAACATTTTCTCTGATGGTTTGCATCTGACTCGAGCTGTTTTCTCTGACTTTTTAACACATAGCTCAAGCAAACTGAAGAAATGTTATTCCAGTGGCCACTATAGCTATTTTAATAAATTTCCACCCTGCCTATTTTCCCCCATTAGGCATCTGTTATTAAAAACTGTAACATTGAAAGAGTAATTATTTAGCAGCAACTATCTAAACATGTCCATTTTTCCTATCGACTTTAAATAAAATGGCAATAATTTACATACAAATTTCCCAGTGTGCTGGAACCGCTACAACCACTCACAGGAATGAGATGTAAATGGTCACTTGACATTCACAGATTAGTATAGGGGCCCTTATGCGCCTATGGCCCTGGGCAAGTGCTCAGCAAGCCCATGCGTTAAGACAACACTGATTCCGGAAACATATGACTGTTCATTGTTCATTTAAATATCATCTTCATGGCACATGACAATAAGTGCTCTAATCTCCTCCTGTGCATGTCTCTAAGTGTTTTTAGGTTAACAGCTCGCTTTCTGTTCTGGTTGATTTAACGATGTGTGGCTTCTGCATGGCTTTCCTGTCCCGCTGCTCCAATTGGTACACCAGTAACTGAATGAACTAGAAAATTACTATGTTACAGATGCCGACTCAAATCACCATTCACCTTCACCATCACTATCATCCTGCTGTGCCATTCATACATCATATAGGGCGCGCAGTCTATTCCTCCATTCTGTTCTATCCTGTGCAGTCATGTCCATATCATGGATGGAATCCAGTCTGGCACCTTTAGCTTCTCTCATCAGCATTCACTTTATGGTTTCTTTTGGGCTCCCTTGCTTCCTGAATACATTAGTTTCCCATTTCAGTGCCTGCTTGATGATTCTCTGTCTACTTCTCCTCAAAATGTGCCCAATTTTTTTGCCATCATCTTTGTCTCAAAACTACACAAATCAGCTTTGTACTAGACAGTTCTTTTATTTCTTTACTTTTCTTGAATTCATCCCATTTAACATTCATAAACTTTTTTTATGCTTTTATTTGTTTATGTGTGTAACTTTCATTTAATGCCCCTATGGCTCTCCAACTCTCACTGGCATGTGTTAAATTTTAAATGATATAAGAAATTAGAGTACAGTATTTATGGTCTATATGTCGCACATGTGTCTAGGTAATTTGTAGGAAAAAAATCTTTTTAGGATTTTGACAAGAGACCAAAACCGAAACATTGGTACCTGTAAGCAGGGAAATATAAGCCGCTTAAGAACTAATTACAGGTGGAAATATAAATTACAGGTAGTGTGTTATGCACAAGACAATGGAAACCGAATAACTGGGAAGAAGTTCAATGTTGATGAGAAAAATGTTCGAAGATTGACTGAAATATAAGATGCTCTTGAAAAAAACATTCTAAATTGACAATCTTTTTGAGGCAAGAATACCCGGAAGTAGAAACCAATCTGCTGGAACATGTCAAGGAAATATGGCCAGATTGGTTTTTTTGTGTCCGTGGGAATGTTACAGTTTAAAGTGCATCAATTATAAGTTAGTAGAATTCCTTAGAGTAAATTTAAAGCCAGTTATAGCTGGATAAGGAACTTATGGCTTGAAATGACCTTGTGATTCAGTAATTGACAACAATGGCCCAGCGATTTCCCAACAGTTATCAGGAGAAATTGTATTTCAAAGACATGGTCTGAAATTCCAGAATATACACAACTACAGCATGAAGGCAATTTGAAATGCAGATGAAACTCCCATCTAGTAATACACTTTATACAAGTGACATGTAGGTCTTCTTCTTCTTCAGCATTCCCAGCCCTTGATGTTCATTACTGCAGATATCACCTGCCTCCACTCATCTCTCTGGTTGGCCTTCTCTTTCCAGTTGGTGACACCAAGTGTTTACAGGTCTGTCTAGACATTATCTCTCCATCGTCTTCTTGGTCTGCCTCGTGGTCTATGACTATTCATCTCCCTTGCGCATACAGTGTTTACCTCTCTTTCATTTGACATTCTCTCAGTATGCCCAAGCCATTTCAGTCTATTAGCTCTCATGATGCCAGTGATCAATTGTGATTTAAACAGATTATGAATTTTGTTGTTGATATGTAGGCCTAATGTCTGGAATATAAACATAGCCTATCTTTCACCAATGATTTTTGGTTAAAATACTGCTGCCTCTACATGCGTAAATATGGTATATAACGCGGTTTTGAATCTATATAAATTCACCAAAACTGTTCCCTATATGTGTTGAATGCTTAGCTGGTGTCCACCATTTTCTCATTCATTAATTTATTAAAGTTCTACCTTTTATCACAGGTCTACAGAACATCCGTATGACCTGCATTCCCTTCACAATTCTTCATCAGCTTCCAACTTCATCACTCTCTCAGAGAATGATGAGGATGAAAAAGAATTTGAAACAACACTTCAGTCAGTCCTTGATGATGGTAAGCTTCATGACTATTATATGTGTTTAACTCTTTAAGTCCTAGTGGGTTTAGCATCACTGTGTTTAACTCTTTGAGTCCTAGTGGGTTTAGCATCACTGGCCCAAGAGGTAGACAAGAGAGACATAAAATCAGCATATCTTACTTTAATCAGGCATCTAGGCAGGAACTTATAATTGTATGGAGAGTTAAATGCTGTATTTGTATGTAGCTTCCTGGATGTATGTGGAAGCCCCATTTCAAGGAAAAACTTTAGACCCCCCTGCCTTCTTAACAAGCAAGTGGTAAAAGACAACTAATTAAGGCTTTACTGAAATTGATGGGCTGAAAGGTGTAGATGTCGCAGCCTAGATGTAAACCACAAGGTGCTATCAAACCTTTAGAGGGCAAACACAGAAATGTAATCAACATCTTCGATGGTAAACATTTTTTTTTTTTTAAATACTGCCTGTCTTATTACCTCTCTTACGGGTGGGGGGAGGGGGGGGGGTGGGGGGGGTGGGGGGGGCTAGGGCTGCATGGCTAGTGCTGTAGCCATGAACTGTGCAGGTAAGGATTTTACAGAAAAACTAACAACTGCTTGATTTTTAACAAAAAAAAACTACTGAGAACAGATCATTATCATCAAGTGTCATACAAGCTGGCATGGGTGTTCATGCTTCTCTACAACCTGCAATCCCCAAAAAGCAAGTATCAGTTCATGTGGTGACACCCCTACATGCCTTGTCAAAAAGATATCAAAAATCTTCTCAAGTTGTCTTTCTCTATTTTTTTTTACAAATTGTGATGGTTATCACAACATGTTTCAGTTTCCTTCTTTTCATAACATGATTAGGAAAAATAATAATGATATTTGTGATGAGTTGCATCATCTGGATTACTCATTTTGGCTCAGCAATAAATTGTAAGCATACTTCTTTAAAACCACATCTCTGAGGTCTCAAGAAATTGTTTGGCTTATTTACTGATTCTCAAGCATTTTCAGCCATATGTTAAAACTGGCATTTTATTGCATGCAAGTATTCTTTGTCCAACTTCCGATGAAATGGATTATTGCATAAGATGTTCTTGATTTTAAAATTTTCTGCTCTTTATCTCTATGATATGAGCATTATACATAGTTATACATATACACCGTCCCTTTAACAATAAAGTATGGAAATATAATGGCATGCTGAAGTCAAATGTGTTGTGTTGAAAAGTGCAAATATTGCAGCCTAAGTTTAAACTAAAACATGCCAATCACCCTGTTAAGAGCCAACATAAGAAGAAAACATAAGAAGAGTGATTGACACTCTTGACATCCTTAACAACAGTACTGACAGGTTACAAGACAATGGCATGCTAATTGTAAGTTCTGTCACAGTTTTTATGCTTTCACAGAAATAATCTCTTCTCCTTCTTCTTTGTTCACCGACTGAAAGCTCTGGCAGAAAGTCCTGGTTGTTCGTCTACTTGGACTTTGGCTCTGTGCCACAGCCTGTGTTTTGTGTGCTCCTTACTACTCTGGCAGATACATTCCGACTTTGAAAGAAGTTGACTCCTACGACATGCTTGTTTGGAAGGCAGTGGGTCTATTCTTGTTGTTTCCACAATGGAACCCACACAGGAAATAGAAATAACCTTTAAAATTTTGTGGGGGGGGAACAGAGCCTCTGAGGTCAACAGAAAGATGATTGGTACAAAAGTAAGTCAAGGACCTTCACACCAGTGGAGCATCAGGTATATAGGGCTAGATTCATATGTTTATAAGGTCATGGTGGGTGATCAACATCAAGCTAGCCACTACTACTTCACAGGACATTACCTCTTACACATTTTAGGCTGGCTTGATATGGGAGCAAAGTGCTTGATATGGGAGCAAAGTGCTTGATATGGGAGCAAAATGCTTGATATGGGAGCAAAGTGCTTGATATGGGAGCAAAGTGCTTGAAATGGGAGCAAAGTGCTTGATATTGGAGTAAAGTGCTTGATATGGAAGCAAAGTCAATTTAAAAAAAAAAAAATCTGTCACAGTGTGAGTTCAAACCCAAGATCTTTTAGCTGGCAGGTGAGCATCCAGCCACTATGCTACTCCTCCTCTCAAAGTGGCAAATTAATATAATGCTGCTCCTCTTTGGTACATGTGAGAAGTGGGGTGGCCATATAGAGTGTCACTATAACATTACCATGTTCGTCCGTAATATTATGTACTTAACACTCTTTACATCTTTAACAATATTGACAATTACAAGAAAATGACATGGTTACTATAATTTATATCACACTTTAAAGGTTTAAATGTAATTTATATCACACTTTGAAGGTTTCCATTTGAAGCCATCTTGTATTTGCAGCAAGTGTGACCAACATTAACAGAGAAAGTTATTCTGAACCACCTTCAGATTAATAAAACCTCTCATATCTGACATGAGGACTTAGTTTTCTTATACTCTCCTTTTTCATGTAGCATTTACTGCCCTATTTCAACCCGTTAATAATGTTTAATTATACCTAAAAACTTACTACTGACACATAAGTATTTAAAAACAAATTTTTTTTGTATTTTTATGTTTCAGATCCAATCAAAGGCAATCTGTTATCTATAGGAAATGATGAAGCATTAACAAATGTTTACCACGATCAGCAATGGCATCAGTAAATGTACAGATGGAACTCAAGTTCCTTTATAGAACAATGCAAGCATCTAAACTGGAAAGAATATTAACATTTTTGACTGCTGTTGTCTTAAGAGTATCAACAGGTTTTGCTGTGACATTACAAAGAATCCTTGATAAGATGGAAGGCAATAACTGCAGTTCTGAAGTGGCTAGCAGAAAATTAAGTAACCAGAGGAATGATAGTGTCTGACTCTCAGTTGGTACTGCTGAAGATTCAAAATGGACAAATGTGGCGCAAGTTAGTTCGTTAGGTAATCGACAGGTTATCCTCACTGCATATGGGACGAGTCCATAAGCACTTGGATCCCATCTATACCCCTGAGTGTGCGGTGACTGATAACACCAGTTCTGTGCTGGTTTACTATTAAAATGTGGCATAAGTGGATACCAAGCATGAGCAGGTCAACGTAACAGGGGTTCATGTGGATATACTGTCTGGGAAATGTAGGAGTGTGAGGGAATGAAAGGGCAGATTTTTTGGCTCTAAAGTGATAGCTGCAGGAAACACTTGTACTAGATAAAGGAGACATTCTGAAGACCATTTATGACTGAATACTGATAGAAGACATGACTATACATTCAATAATGTGTAAGAATGTGTGAACAAGGAATTAGGAGAAGATACGGCAAGGAGAGACAAAGAGAAGAAGAGAATAATGTTTGTATAAACATTGGGCTACAGGAACAGTTAGCATGTACACCTTGAAACATTCAATGTGTGAGACGGAGCATCTATGGGTAAGCCTGGTGTGCTACAATGTGGATTTTTAAATCAGTAATCAAGCTATTTTCTGTATACTGTTCATCATGTACAGTTCTTATGCCTAGCAACCATTTTGTTCAAATTTATTGCACCCAGCCATGAGTGTTTAGCATCTGTGGCTTAGGCATTGCAAACAAAACTTCATAACTCCAAAATACTCAGTTCGATTCAGCTGCGAGCAATTTAGCCACAGACCCCTGTGTGTTGATTTCAATAAAGGTATGAAACACACCTCCACAAGCTCATCTGCTTAAATTGTTGCCCCCCTATCATAACTCAGTGGCAAGCTACTGGATGTAAAATTGCCTAGTTTAACCCAGCAACAACCCATAAATGCTGGAGTTGCTTTTTAACATCCTGTCAAGAAAGCAGGGCTAGTCAACTGGCTGCTGATGGGCTAAATCCAGCCTACAAAGGTCTAGCAAGTAGCTCCTGGATCATTCAATCCAATCCAATGCTTGGGGGGGGGGGGGTGTAAAAATCATCACGTTCAACCAGCATCCCTGAAGGGGGAGCTTTAGGTTATAATTGTGACTAGGTAATGTGCGCCATATAAAATGGTTTAGCACTGCACGCCACCAAGAGCCCTGAGAAGGTCTCCTGCAGTGTCGATGCAATCAAAGGAGACAGACCCAAATACTGTCCCGACCGGTGATGAAGTCGTCCACAGGCAAGCCAATGGGCAGACCGGTTGCCAATGTTACAGATCATTGCCAATTGTACTGTATTAAAAATTTTTCAATGCTGACACTCAGGCCTATCGCCTGTGATGATTCCCATTTTGAAAGTTTCAACCATTGAGTAAACTCAGATGAATAGCCTTGCCGTTAAGAATATGCAATTAACCAAGCCTGACTGACATTTATGGAAAGTATTCATCATTTCCTTGCTATATGTTTAGCTTGTATAATCAATTTCATACTTTCACTATTGCCTGTTAAAATTAAAAGACTGGGTTCAATCCATGATACAGCAAGACACTGTATATTTAATTATGCCAATACATAAATACTGTGCTGTGTAGGTAATGCAAAATGTGGAACAAGTAAGGAACTCAGGCCAGCTCTACCCAGCTGACCTATCATTGATGATTGGTCAGGCTGGTCTACATTGGAGGGGTGTAGAATGCACTCTCTCGTAGGACCTAGGTTCTCTGTGTGGGGTCCGGGGGAGGGGTGTTTGGGTTAGGGCCAGTTGTATATGTTATGGGGTCGTTAGATTAGAACTGCTCCCCCTATCCTGTAAAGCACATTTGGTTGCTAGTAAGACGGTCAAGACAATACAAAGTCGCACCAACCTGACATCCCTACCACCCAAACTTACATGCCTCAAAGGTTAACACACATGAATGAACGTCCAATCAGTGGTCTGGCCCGACTTCATCACTCATAAGTGTGTAGCTTGGCAGAGCTGGGCCTGAGTTCGTTACACATTACAATGTCTTTGAATCTCTTTTATGGTATTTTTTTTCATGTCTAAATTGCTTTAAATATTTGAAGAATTCATAATCTTGTCTAAATCATCACTGGTATCAAGAGGGCTAATAGACTGCAACAGTTGGGGTATATAAAGAGAATGGCAGATAACAGACACACAAAAACTGTGTACACACAACATTTGAATGGGAGTAGATCACTAGGTAGACCAAGATGAAAGCAAATATCCTTTTTTTTCAGGCCTTCAGGCCTATTGGGCATATAGGGCTAGACCTATATTTCATGGACAAATCAGCACTTGGTGGGTGATGTTGTTGGCATCTCACCAGCCACCTTTACTTCTCAGGATTTTTAACCTGGTACCTTTTAGGGCTAGGTCAACCTGGGAGCCAAGGTCACTTGAAAAAAAGTCTAGCACTACTAAGATTTGAACCCACCACCTTTGGATCTGCAGGTAAGCGTGTAGCCACAACACTAAGGCAGCTACCTCAAGATGACAATGAAGAGACAATATATCGACAGACCTGCAAACACTTACAGTCACCAAGTGGAAAGAGAAGGTTAATCACAGATGAATGGGGGCGGGAGACACCTGCAGCAATGAACTTCAAGCTGAAGAAGAAGAAAGGAAAAAAAAAAAAAGAAATAAGATCTGAAGAATGTATGTTGTGAAAACATGTATTTTCTTTGCCCACTAAATGTTAAATATCAGGTTAACCCAAAACCATGGAAGAGAACTATTGTGAACAGAGATAATAAGGTAATAGAAGTATATTCATACATGATTAATAGTTTCTAGTCATAGGTTGGAGGGGAGGAGAGGCAGAGGGAGACCGAGAGAACAGATGCTGGACAGTTTGACATCATCGCAAGGAAGATCATCTGTGTCAGAGCTGACTGAAAGTATACAAGACAGAAGGTTATGGATAGATATGACTGTCACGTGGCATGAACTTTAAGAATAAGAAGTGATATGTCATACAGTAACAACAACAGCAAAATATATCTTTAGGGTTACTGAGAACAGTTACAATGAAAGAAAAAAAACATGTAAGCAGTGACAAAAAAAATGTGTGATGTTTTTATTATTTACAAGAAATACAAAAACTTGTTTCATGAAGTTAAAAACTGCAATGTCATGACAACTATACAACATTAAATTATGAAAAAAAAAGCAAAGCAAATCTAAACAACATAGAGCCAGTTGTTGCAACATTATAAAAACAGAATTTCTGAAAAATGATGGAAAATATACTATGACATCTTGTGCTCAGTAGTTGTCTAACCATTAGGCTAACATATAATAAAAACAGTATTCAAGGATGGCTACTATCAAGTTTAAGGACCAGAAATAAGTCTAACCAAAATGTAAACAGGAAATCCAAAAATTAAAAAAATATACAACATATTATATTCCCATCAGCCTTGATCAACAATAACCAGAAATAAAAATACAGCAGGAAAGATAATAATGAGAACATGTTAATAAAATCTTTTTATGTTTGGATGTAACATTTCAGCTCTTGGAAAACTTGCTCCTATTCTTGGGTGCCCCCACCCCCTCCCCACCACCCTGATAAAATACTGACCTTCTGAAAGGATTTTTTTTAATGACGGTATGCAACGGTAATCAGGACTGGAAACTGTGTTTAAGCATAATTGGGGAGCAGCAGCGTGGTCCCGGGTTCAAGACGTAAAGTCGAGTTAGAAGTAGAAAGGAGAACTTATGGGTGCCATGATGTGGATCCGTTGTTCAAACCTTTTTAAGCATAATTTTGTTCTCAGTATTACTATTATGCGCACTTTGTGGTGAGTACCGACACCTTTTTTAGACACATTCTGGGGAGCATCGGCTTTACTGGGCACATTCTGAGAAGAAGTGAGCAGAGAATAACCCAACAGGCACCGAAATGGGAAACAAATGGGTTGAGGAAAGGATTTACAATGGAAACCCTAGAACGAAACTGTTGAGAGAAGCCAGAGGAGCTGGACTGATTTCATCCATCCAATAGAAAGGCCTGAGCAGATTAGAATGGAACGGAGAAACAGACTGCAAAGCCTGTCAGCATATACTGGTGCAACAGGATATTTATATATATATACACACACACAGATACTTACACAAATACATAATGAATACATATATATAAGTAAAGTACTCTTGTCCACCCCTCTAGGCATATAGAGCATATAGGACTAGACCTATATTTTTTAAAGACCAATCGGCACAAGTTTGGTGATGTGGTCAGCATCAAGCCGGCCGCCTTTACTTGCCGGGACTGCACCCAGTTCCCACTCAAGGCTGGGTCGACCTGGGAGTTGAGGTCCATATACACAGACTTATATATATATATATATATATATATATATATATATATATATATATATATATATATATATATATATATATATATATATATATATATATTATATATATATATATTCAGAGACAGGGCAAAAATGTAAGATGTGAATAACAAAAGGTGAGTCTTTCAGTGTGTTCATAAATCACCATGAATTTAAATTAATGCACTATAGCATTACCGACCAGTATTACTGAATTTGTCACATCAGAATGAGAGATTTGTCACATCAGAATGAGTGATTTGTCACATCAGAATGGGAGATTTGTCACATCAGAATGAGAGATTTGTCACATCAGAATGAGTGATTCGTCACATCAGAATGGGAGATTTGTCACATCAGAATGAGAGATTTGTCACATCAGAATGAGTGATTTGTCACATCAGAATGGGAGATTTGTCACATCAGAATGGGTGATATTATTACTATGAACTTTTACCATATGATCTAACCTCTACATCTTTTTATCCAGTTACATTAGAGGCAATGAATGTGTGTGTGTCAATATTTAAGAAAACAGGCAATAGTATCACATCAATATTCTCTCTCTCTCTCTCTCTGTGTGTGTGTGTGTGTGTGTGTGTGTGTGTGTGTGTGTGTGTGTGTGTGTGTGTGTGTGTGTGTGAGAGAGAGAGAGAGAGAGAGAGAGAGAGAGAGAGAGAGAATATTTAAGGAAACTAGGCAATAGTATCACATCAATCTTCTGTCTGTGGGTGTGTGTGAGTGTGTGTGTGTGTGCATGTGTGAATGTTTAAGGAAACTAGGCCATAGTATCACATCAATTTTCTGTGTGTGTGTGCATGTGTGAATATTTAAGGAAACTAGGCAATAGTATCACATCAATCTTCTCTCTATGGGTGTGTGTGAATATTTAAGGAAACTAGGCAATAGTATCACATCAGTATTCTCTCTGTATGTGAGTGTGTGTGTGTGCACGTAAGAGACCCATAAGAGTTAACCACATATTTCCTAAGGAAACAAATCTTCTGCTTCTTCTTCAGCATTATGAGCCCTTGAGGTTCATTGCTGCATATATCACCCGCCTCCATTTATCTCTCTAGTTGGCCTTCTCTTTCTAGTTGGTGACTCTAACGTTGAAACAAATGCACATTTTAATTAAATTTATTTGGAAATAGTTCTAAACTTAATTTAAGGTTTAGAGCACTGATTAAGTCTTTCTTAGATAGCTAGCTACTAAGATACAAAACGAGTAGTCATCAGCTGCAACCACCTAACCAAGTTTGGATACATTTCCATCAGCTGTCAAATATGATTTTGATTTTAAAGTAGAGCTGTACCGAACATTCGCTTCGTATTCCCTTCAGGGCTAAATAGTGGACCTAATAACTATCCAAGATTCGGCCGAATACTTGTAATCGGGCCGTATACGATTAGTGGTTACCTTTCATCCGTTTCTGTTTACACTGCCTTAATGCTGATAACATGGAACGATTGGTTTTTGTTAAAAACCTAATGCAGCTTTCATGCACTAACCAAGCTGTCAGTGAAAATTTTCAAGTTTAGTTACTTGTTACAATACTTTCATTCCTAGTTATTAGTTACCACAGACTGACTGAAGGATGGGTAACATAAAATGTTTTAAAATGTTTGCTATTCTGTACTAACTAGACAGGGAAAGAATATAAACTACGCCATATACAAGTCGATAATATGAAAATTAAACAAACAGAAACATTTAGGTACTTGGGTGCAAACTCCAGCTGCTACAACATGCTGTGGGAAGAAATACTATCTAGAATATTATCTGGAAATAAAGTATACTATGCCTGTCAATATCTGATAAGACCAGTTGTGTTATTTGGCTCTGAAACTTGGAGCACAATTAAAAGAGATGAAGCCTTATTACAGGTTTTCAAAAACAGTCTTATGACAAATCTCTTGACCCATCAAAGTTAAAAAAGCAAGGAATGGAGAGTAAGAAGCAAAATTCATAATCTGTTTAAATCACCACTGATCACTGGCATCATGAGAGCTAATAGGCTGAAATGGTTGGGGCATATTAAAAGAATGTCAGATGACAGAGAAGTAAAAACTATACACAAGGAAGAGGAATGGTCGTAGACCACGAGGCAGACCAAGAAGATGATGGAGAGATAATGTCCAGACCTGCAAACAACCGGTGCCACCAATTGGAAAGAGAAGGCCAACCAGAGAATGAATGGAGGCGAGTGAAATGTGCAGCAGTGAACCTGAAGGGCTCAGAATCCTTAAAAAAGAAGAAGACTATTCTGTACTACATTTTGTGAAGTTAAAGTTCAGCATACATTTGACATTATGATTGTTTTTTTAAAGATCTATTTATAAACTATACACTATTAATTTTCTGCCCAATAGTGATAATCACCTAATTGGTACAGCCCTATTTTAAAGTATTTAAGACATTCAGCTTCCAATCTGTGGAAGAACATGCCAGTTAGAATACAGAATCAAACCAAATAACACATGTATTTTGTGCCTCTGGAAGGATCCATTTCAACAGAACATCTCAGAAATCTCACAGACTATAAAAATCATAGAACAGTGGCACATCAGGCATTAGTGCTAGAACTACATTTGTATAGACCACTTGATGGGTGACGTTGTCAATATTAATGCCTGCCACTTTACTTTCAAGGTTCTCACTGTAGGTGGGGTCAACCTGGGGGTCAAGGTCATTTTAAGAAAAACATCTACCTCAATGTGGATTTGAACCCAAAACCTTCAAGCCAGCAGGCAAATGTTTAGCCACTATACTACAGCAGCTTCCTGACAAGTCAGTACCTGATAAATAATGTCAATAACCACTAGTTTCATAATACTGTATACCATATTTGCCGGTGTTTAAGATGATTATATTTTCCCAAAAATTTAAAGTTTAAAATTAGGGGTCATCTTAAAATATTTTATTTATTTATTTATTTACAGCTCAAATAACAGGTGTCGTTTTGTACATGGGGGTATTTTATGCACTGAGTATGTTCCTTCTTCTTCTTCTTTCATTTCTCTACTCCTGGAATGCCTCGCAGGGTCAGGCCAGGAAGAGCTCTCCGGAGTGGGCCCTTCTGTTCACTCTGTATAAAGTACTTTTTAGTGGCTATGATATTTCTGCAGTCCATCTTCCACATGGTCGACCTCTGCATCTGTTACCTTTGTATCTGTATAACATTTCTCTCTGTGGTGCCCTGTCTGATACCAACCTTATTACATATCCAAACCATTTGATGTGTTGTCTACCTATAAAGTTCAGTATTGGTTCTGTGCCGACTCTCCTCCTGATATCATTGTTCCTAGTCGATTCATCCTCGTTACACCTAGCATTGTATCTAAACATTTCATATTTATGTATGTGTGTATGTATGTTCCAATATAGAAAATGTGTTACTTTTCCATCTTTCCGGTCAATAGTGTTACACAGCGCTATATGGAGGCATAGGACTCAAAGATCATGGCGAGTGTGACTAGCCGTATTAAGACCAGTCTTCCATAATTAGCACACTGGATTCTAGGAGAAATGTTGCCATTGCATGTATGTAACATGCTTTTTCTCAGAGCATACCAAAATGTCATCATACAACTGCAGGTAAATTACTTGACAAAATTATAACTGAAAAAATGAACACCATTTCCAAATGGGGAAAAAACAATCTTGTAAACTTGTAGCTAGTTATTAATTTTGTATTACATTCTATGCTTTAAAGTCAATAAAAGTTATGAAAACTACTGCGTGTTTGCATTCTTGTTCTATTTTACACGTTTTCCTCTGATTTTCTGAAATATGACATCCCTTAAAAGGAAAAAAAGTTAACAAAGAGGGCATACTTTACTGGACTGTTTTATCTCACACAGTTCAGTCTTAGTAGTTTGCCACTGTTTCCCGGTCGACAACACTATTGGTCTGCCGGCAAACTGCTTGCAGCTGAAATGAACTCGGGATGTTGGAATTATGAAACAGTAATCACAAGGCTAAAGAAACTGATGCCAGTTACAATAAAAATATGAAATGCACAAGCATCTGAAATAAGACAGCATGTCTGTAAACAAACAATTAACTACATTAACTCTTTCAGCTTCAAGAAATGTACAATGCATGACCAGTTAATCAATTTGCATCCCACACATCATGCCAGGCATTTTTTTAAATGTTTGGTCATTCAGACTAAAGAAATCTGTTACTCCATTAGTCCCTTCCATTCTAAATTACACATGATACTCGCTCACCTTGTGTCTTAAACATCATTTCATAGGTCTTCTGAATATTTATGTTTGATTCATCATCATCCATCATGTGCCCTGTCAACTGGTGTAGGCGCTCATGCATCTCCAAAGATCACAATCTCTAGTCGCCTAAAACAGCTTTCTTGATGATATTCCTCCATGCCATCGTTTCAGCCCATCTAGCATCATCTCTCTTGGTCTGTCTCTACCCCTCTTTCCACTGATCTTTCCAGTTGTCACAATGTTCTCCAATGTGTCTCTTCTCCTTACATTGCCAAAGAACAGTGTTTGTCTCTTTCTTATTGTTGCATATAGAGATCTATTTTCATTAGTTTCTTTCAAACAATCATTGTTAGTTACTCTGGCCGACCAAAGTATTCGTAACATTCATCTCAGAAACCACATCTCTGTTGCTTCTAAATTATTTTTAATTTATTCGCTGACATCCCAAGATTTGCTGCCATGCAGCTGAACAGGTTCTATGTAACATTGTAGCACCCTCTTTCTGACTTTAAATGAGAGCGATTCACTGCATAAGATATTTTTCATTTTCAATGCAGCTTTCGCTTGACCTATTTTGCTTTTAATCTCTGTCACACATTTTCCATCTGACGATATGATGTTTTATTTTTGGTCAGTGCAAACTAAAGAAATCTGGGGACTTCAGTTCTATTTCAGACATGAACAAGCTTGTTGTTCATAGGAAATTTTCATTTAAAATTCATTAATTCAAGGACTAACAAGTTTAAATCATGCAGTTATATAGTCTGCTATAACAAACAATGATTATAAAATGTGTATTATACATTAAAAGGAAGTAACAGTAAAGGACCCTCTTTACGTTATTAGCATAAGCAGACCCATATTTTATAACCCAATTGGGATCCTGTCAGCATCATACTGGCCACCTTTACTTCCCAGACATTACTTCATACCCATTTTAGGCTAGGTCAACACGGGTGTGTGATACTTTAGTGCTTAATAATTCATAAATTTTTATTCACAGAAACATTTACACAAAATAAAAATTTTAAAAAAGTAAATTACACATTGCCCCCCCCCCCCCACCCCCAGCATTTATTATAAGAGGTTTTCTATATGTGGTATATAAATTACTCAAGGCCGTTCTCGTGGCTTTCAGACAGTAGTATAAGAGTCACACCATGGAAGAAACAGGAGCCTCATTTATTAAATTCATAAAGACATCCGTGGATGTGGAGATGGAGACTGCAAAAATTTAAACAAAAAAATAAATAAACACATTTTGAACAAAAACAAAAACATTTTACCCTTCCAGATCTGCATTCTGTAGGAATAACACCTCAAGGATGAGAATCACACAGCTACAAAACCTTAAAACCATGTTCAACTATATAGCAGTTATATTGGGGCATCATCAAATGGTTTACAAAGTAACCTGTAGTCCAGCTGAGTTGAGTTGAGTCAAGAATTGACATCACAGCACGCAGGGCATTCCAATGCATGGTCCCTCCTCATCTTTAGCAGCCAGCCCAGAGTTCCAATACTGATGGTCACAATCTGGTAAAAAGTCTGTCTTGCCTTCCCTCTGAGTGAAGTGAGCCAGCCAGACCTTCTGCACCCAGGTGCTTCATTCTCTCCAGGCCATAATAATCTTCTTTCTCTACTGATTCTACTGCTTGTTCCCAAAGGGCCTTGATCACATCTGCCTTGTCATGTATCAATTCACCACCCAGTGGTACAGATCTAGCCAATCTGTCTGTTCATTACCCACTACGCCGGCATAGCCTGGAGAAAAGATCCAAAGTATGCTCACTACCCGTGACCTTCCCAGTAAAGCTTTCCACTCTACTCGAAGCACACCTGTCTTCATCTTTCTCAGCATGCCTTCACAGTCTGTAACAATTACGACATGTGTATGCATCTTGTTCTCTAGCCACCGCAGAGCTGCAGTTACTGCCTCCACCTCCATTCTCATGCTAGATGTTGTGGTGTCATATGCTAGGCTGTCTTGCACTAAAGATTTTTCATTGGCTTTCGCTATGAACCACTAGACACTTTTTCTTTCCTCTCACCACCGAACGATCTGTATAGATAATCAGATCCTGTAGTCCAGTGTGGGTGGGTAGTATAAGTTATTTATTATTCTTGCAGTATTTATACTTCTGAGCTCATCAATTTAAAAATATATAATCCCAGATCATTGTCTTAAAAGATCATCACTATTCCTACCAAGATTTGTATTTCTTAGTCTATTCCCAGGATCAATCATTACAGATATATATCAGGATCAATCAGTACAGATATAAATTAGGATCAATCATTATATATATATATATCAGAATCAATCATCACAGATATATACACACATACAAACACACACAGACACACCTTCTCCTCGACTCATGACCATCTGCACTTAAGAAACACAAAATAAATAATTAAAACAGTAATTGAAAAAAAAAAAATCACTACAAGTGGTAGGCTCAAAAAGTTCCAGAAACTAATGCCTACAGTAAAATATGTACATTAATTATAGTACACAGACTAAATGTTTGTGTTTTAAGTGCAATTTTTAATAACCAGTTTGAATGAAAATAGTGCTAAAAATCTAAATCCGAAATATGACCAATTAGACTTAGACCAGCTAGCGGGAACAGATAACTGGGCTGTTAGTCAAGGAGTTCCTGTATATATTTCCTGGATTAGGTTTCAACTTCTTTTTCTCCAGTATTTTGAGCCCTTGAGGTTATTGCTGCAGACATGACCTGCATGACTTTTTCTCTTTTTCAGTTGGTAATTTCCAGTGCTTGTCGGTCTGCCTCTATATTAGTTCTCTATCTTTTGGTCTGCTTCATGGGTCTACTCCTGTTCAACTTTTTCATATGCATAGGTTTTGTCTCTTTGTCATCTGCCATTCTCTCTATATGCCTCAACCATCGCTGTCATGATTAGTTCAGTAATGAGTGTTAATGAAACAAATACAAAATGTTACTGCTGCTTCTCATAATCCATAGTTTGCATTTTTGATGAATCATAAAATTTGCCGTAAGATTATTTCCTGGATTAAAATTCTAAAATACAAACTTTCTAGGTCGTTTCTTCACCAAAATATGTTTCCCTGGATCAACAATTAAATCTCTGCATCATTTTGTGCTTTCCTTCTTATTACTGTTTGCTGATAAAGCCTTGTTGCAGCAATATCCTTAAATGTAACATTGTAAACCCAGCCAACACTTCATATTTTGAAATTATTTACATTTCTCATCAGGGTTCCAGGGCCCTATTTGGAGGGAGGAGGGAAAGGGACGGAAATAGACCCACTGTCCCCAACTAGCATGCTGTAAAAAGCGACAATTTTGAAGTTTACTGAAATTAGATGTGTTGGGCCGAAAAGCACAGATATCACAGTTTAGCTGTAAGCCACAATATAATGTAAGATTCACCCTTTAAAGGGTTAACACTCAGGAATAAAATGAATTATCGTTTCACATATTTGCTGAGAAAATTAGTGACCTTTTTACAATTTTGCGGCAGTTTAATCTATTTCATTCACATAAAAAAGCAGATGTGCTTTTAACAGAGACTGTTAAAACACGTGACCATAAATATTTGTCTAAAAACTAAAATATAAAAAAGCTCTTGGATTTCCGTGATGCAGTGAAATTATAAATGAGTGTAAAATGTTTACTTTTTTTTTTTTTACTACAGTCACCATTAGTTAACCCTTTCAGTCTCAAGGAACACATCATATGTTCATAGTTCCTACATAGAAGTCCAATAAATGCAAGATGCACCGATTATATGTTTCTCTTTACTAGCCCTTTAGGCCCTAAACCCCAAGCCCTGAAAAAAGTTAATAACTGACTAACTTTTTCTTTTGTTCGCTTGAAACAGATTATCTATACATGCAATGCTGTTTCTAGTATGAACTTCACTGTGTGTTGTCTGTTCACTCAGCGACTTGTAAATTTTGGCTTGTGCCAGGTCTAAATAAATATTAACATTGTAGCATTGTTTTTATGCCAAAATGGCAAATTTGAGATATCGTATGGTTAGTTAGCACTTATCCATCTTTTCTTTTTTTAAATGACAGAATTTTTTATTTGATGGGGGTAGGGGGGAGGATGGGAATTCAAGTGCATGGAAATGGTAATTAGCAAGACCCACTCAAATTAAAAAAAAAAAAAGCCTTCTACAATTAGAGCATGGAATTTCAGGACCAGAACTTCCGCTGCATGTATTTAATTTGCTTTTCAGACACTGAACTCTCAACTTATCTACAGTCAGTTTCTTCTTTATTTCTATTCCCTTCCTGATTTTCCCACTTCTTCGTGCCACATGATCAATGACATTCTGTTTCCAGATGTTAGGCAGACATTTTCCCACTTCTTTGTGCCACATGGTCCATGACATTCTGTTTCCAGATGTTGGGCAGACATTTTCCCACTTCTTCATGCCGCATGATCCATGACATTCTGTTTCCAGATGTTAGGCAGACATTTTCCCACTTCTTCATGCCGCATGATCCATGACATTCTGTTTCCAGATGTTAGGCAGACATTTTCCCACTTCTTCATGCCACATGATTCATGATATTCTGTTTCCAGATGTTAGGCAGACATTTTCCCACTTCTTCATGCCGCATGATATTCTGTTTCCAGATGTTGGGCAGACATTTTCCCACTTCTTCATGCCGCATGATCCATGACATTCTGTTTCCAGATGTTAGGCAGACATTTTCCTACTTCTTCATGCCGCATGATCCATGACATTCTGTTTCCAGATGTTAGGCAGACATTTTCAAGGACTGAATCGCATATACAAAGATGATATGGCTAGCATTACCGTAGAACTTGTCATGATTTAACATTTCAATAAGTAGTTAATACAGACTAAATGAGATTTTGAAAATATTTTTTCTTTAAATCTCTAAAAGAAATCAGAAAAAGTGATTGTAAATTGTGTCTCAACTCTTTCCGTTCCAAAATACTCACATTATGTTCCTTAGTTACTCTTTACATGGCATATACCTACATACTTTTTCTGTTATTTTAACCCAATTTATCTCAACTGTTACTTTAACCCTTAATACCAAAGCTTTATTTTTTAATTCCACTTGACTCGTAAATAGTTGTTCTATGATATTAAAAACTGTGGGCTAGACAGTGTTGAGGTAATAACTACACAGGAGTGAAAGAAGGTCTCAGTCAGACATATTACGCTTACTGTTATGTTGATAATACGCTAGTTCTTACATGTGTAGAATATCATGGATGGATAGAAAAACAATTGAGACAGTCCTTCAAGAAACAGATGAACCCTGTAAACTCATAAAAGAAATTAGAAGTAGACAGTCAAAATATTTTGGGAATGTTATGAAAAGAATTACATTTATTATTAGATACACATGGCAAAACATAATGAAAAAGAGCGAGGCGGAAGACAAAGATATAAACACCTGGATCGTTCTGTCATACAGCATGCGCAGGACAAGAACAAAGATCTGATCTGAGATTGAGGTAATTGTACAAAATGTGGAACAATGGCTGACATACTTATCAGCACGGCAAAGGATGATGATGACCACTTGTAACACAAAAACCATGTATGCACTTATTCATTTCTTGACCACAGATTTCAATGTGATTTTACTTTTCAGATCCTTCTTTACTTCTGTTGATGAGCTTTTCTTCAGAGTCGGCAAATCTTTCTTCACCCCGGAACTTGGACTAGTCACTGTCTTTTTCACTGTCACAGAACTGTCTTGTTTACTTGTCAAGGGTGACTTCCCCTTCCTAACCTCAGCGGCAGATTTACTAGTCCCTGCTGGTTTTACACTCCCTGTACTTGGGGGAGGAGTACTCTCTTTACCTTTAGAGTTACTTTCCTTGCTTGTATTAACTGTCGCAACCGTTTCTTCTGGCAGTTTACTTTTCCTGTCCTTTTCTTCCTCAACTTCCTTTTTATCAGCGGTAGTTAACGTAGATGAATGAGATTCTGTGTCTGTATTATTATCTTCCTTGCCCAGCTTCTCCTCTTCCTTTTTGTCTTTCTGGGCTTCCAGAGTTATAATTCTGTCTTTGCTGGTTGTACAAATCTCCAGCATTTCTCTTAAAGCTTTGTTCTCTAATTCAAGCTGGCTCAAACGTTCCTTCTCCACGTTTCCCACAGTATCATCCACCTACAAATGAGTAATAAAAATATCACCATTATTTCATTTAATTTAAATCATATATAAATGAACTAGTTATTTGCAGTTATTTTAATAATTTTTTGTTAATTTATCATGATTCAGGTATAATTAAACATAACTATTTGTTTTACAAATGAGCAAATAACTATACATCATTAGTTTATTTACCAACAGTAAAATATAATTAAAAATTACAATTTATTTTACAAATTGGGAACAATGTTAACCTAACAACAAACATATTTACTGTGCAGATAATGTGAATCATTAATTTTTGGGGTATTAATTTTGGTCCCAGGCATGATAGAAATTTAAGGCCATTATGATGCATAAAACTGCCAACTACTGCTTTTTTATACCACTTTTGCGGTGAAGGCAGGAAGGTCATCAAGCCTGAGGATTTAGTCGCATAGTTAGTGCTGTCACCACGACTGTGCAGGTGAGGATTTTATTTAGCCCCTGACAGAACAAATCCCCAGCTTTACTGAGGATTTAAACCCGGGTCTCCCACTTGAGAGCTCAGCATTCTAACCATTCGGCCAGCCGCTCCATTATGATGTGTACAAGGAGATACCTGCACCTCACCTAGGGTGCCAACAGACTGTATGCTGCTTTCATGGATCTTCATGCAAGACTTCTGTCGCACAACCTCATTGTGCGTTAAAGATAATAGGGTGTATCGGTCTGAACCGAGCTGGTGGGGGAGCTCGGGGTTGGTGGCCCCTGGAGATGCAGTGTCCAGAAATTCTCTGGCACTCACCAGCCCGCCCGCTATACATGGATGACAATTTACATGGAAAAACTCTTGAAACATGAGCAAAACCCACTGGTCGAGTACCTTACTAAAGCGGGTCTTGCTAGTCACACTCACCATTGCCATGGGCTGTGAGTCCCATGCCTCCTCATAGCGTAATATAACAATATCATCTGAAAAGAAAAGTGCCAATCAATCAGGATGGACTAGCCAATCATAAAATCAACCCTCCAACCAGTTTACAGAGATGGAAGAATGGTAATTTCACACCGACAGAAGGTGAAAGAAGTGGATTATCGCCTCTCTAAGGTAAAGACAGAATCTGTGATGAAGAAAATTTCCAGAAAATTTCAACTTGAAGCCAATTATCTGTTCCAGAAATCACTTATCTATTGAACACTTACCTCAATGGCTTTCTGCATCACACCAGCCATTTCATCAATTTTGTCCATCAGCTGGCACATGGAGCTCTGCAGACAGAAACAAATTAAGAATTCATTAGATACATAAATCAGGTATTTATGATTGAAAGAAAGAAAGATAGAAAGATAGAAAGAAAGAAAGAAGGAAAGAAAGAAGGAAAGAAAGAAAGAAAGAAAGAAAGAAAGAAAGAAAGAAAGAAAGAAAGAAAGAAAGAAAGAAAGAAAGAAAGAAAGAAAGAAAGAAAGAAAAAAAGAAAAGAAAATCTTTATCAGAAAACCAAAAAATATATTCCTCCCATTAATGAAACATTTGTAACATTTACTTCCATCAATAAAATCAGAAAAGAAGTTGTGAATATATAAGGAGTGTTCATACAAAACCTGTTCCAATGGTTTTATTACAAAAGCATGAAAGAAACAACAGCTGTGGCAGAATTGAACACAGCATTCATTTTGAAAGAATTATGCACTATGAATTTATCAGAAAAAGTCACCACAGGTATTCGGGCAAACATACCATTGCTTAGGTAGGCAGTGAATGCCATACACACAAAGAAAAAAAAAGGACTGTGGTTGCTCACTTAATCAAATGTTAATCACATCTTTTCTTTTGATTGGTCGATTTTGTGGCATCAACTGTTAACACATCTTCCAGTACTGCAGTTCCTTACAAACAACTTTTCAAACTGTTCCATCTGTGGCATCAACTGTAAACACATCTTCCAGTACTGCAGTTCCTTACAAGCAACCTTTTGTCTGACAAATCAACATGAAAACTGCTGTCAATATAATATATATTTTGTTTGTATGGGGTAACCTGGAAGTCCTAGGCCATATCTCGTTTGAATTTCTCTAGGGTTATGACCAGATTACATCCTAATACTCCTCACTGACCCTGTAAATTTCCAGTACTGGACTTGTACATCGTACAGGTTTCCAAGCTTGAAATGTAAACAAACAGTCCACAGGAAAATGATGTTGGGTTGAGAGATACGTCTCTGCAACGATACCCCTTTGATAGATGCAAGCCTATTTTAGGACCTCAAATGGAATGAAAACATCAAAAACGGTCCTAAATAAAAACAGATCAACTTATTCAACACATTAGAAAGAACAGAGTAACTGAAGGAAGATAAGGAGAAGCAGAAGAAGAAACTGGTCAGGGGGCGGGGGGGGGGGGGGGGGGGGGGGAAATCAATATATACTCTCAACTTTCAACTCTTTCAATATTTGCACCAGCTGAAGCTAAACTATGTCTAATCTAAATGTATACCTTGTCTACAGCCTCCCGCTCTAACAGAGCCCTCTCAAGTCTGTTACTTTGTATCAGCTTGACTGTGTGTTCTCTGTACTTCTGCATGATAAGCTCCAGGGCAGACTGATGCTCCTCTAAAGCTGCTTGCAGTTCCCTGTTTTCCTGCTGCAGCTCACGAATCTGCCGATTTTCTTGAGCTATCCCCAGAACTAGCGTCGATCGGGGTCGATGCTTGGCAATCTCATTCAACTCAGCAATGTCATCTTGATACTAGAAAATGTTTTCAAATATGAAGGAATTAACTATTAATGAACAATTCTGTGATAATAAAGAATCACATATATAATTACATTTTAGACAAGATTCAATATCCCAGCATTCAGGACATACCCTTGTTAGCTTGGTCTTTCTGCTCAACAACCAGCGGAGTCTCCACACTCATGGTACCCACTGTCGTCCACCTTCCCTCCAATTCTTGAGTGGCGCTCAGAGTCTGCAAACACTTCCAACTACATCATTCTCTCTGGATTTTCAACATCTTCCTTTTCACTTGTTACCTCGTTTCACAGGTGAAAGATTACTTTTGGTCTGTGCAGTTGCAGTAAACTCTCAAGTGTGGCCAGTCTAGTCAATTTATCTGCCTGCTTATTTCCAAACATGCCTGAATAGCCCAAGCAGCAAAATACCCATGTGACACTGTCTTGTATCTATCTCTATGGAGGTCTGCCTCAGCTTCATTTTCTGGAAACTGTACACTTCAAGACCACTCTCTTAAGACCGCCATGACATTTAATGTGACCCAAACAACTCAGATTTTGGGAAAGGATGGTATTTGCAACAGCATCACAGAGCAGCATACTCACTTACCCTGGCAATCTAAAAGACTGCTAAAGGTTGAGGTGCTGAGCCATTGGATTGTGGAAAGCAAGGTACATGACATATCTCTAGAAACTCTAAACACGACACTGACAAACACCAAAATATTGATGATGAAGGCGATAATGAGGTGTGATTTCCAAAGTGTACCTGCTTCATAGCTTCCACTTTATTATAGAGAGCTTGTGAAGAGGCAATGATGTTGTCGGCAAGAAGATCATGGCCCCTTAAGTGCAAGACCAAAGTGTGTGCATCCGTCAGCAGTTTCTCCACAGACAGTGCCATGGCAGGTTCACTAGATGAGGCCAGAGGTGAAATCTGAAGGATTCATTGGAACACAAAACTGTTGAGAATTTCAGCAAATAAATACAATGCACAGATAAATTAAATATACCTGATGTGAGATCACAGCAGCTAGGTCTGAAAATCCACAAAGGAAGGACAAAGATAATGAAAATAAACCAAGCAAATAGTAATGTGGTTTCTCTTAATGGTACCATAATTTATTTGTCAAAGTATCTGTCAGACTAGTGCAACACTTCAGGTTACTGTTTTTCTCGGTTAAATGTGACTAATTCATCATAATTTATTTCTGTGTTCATCTTTTTGAATTAACTGTTTAAGTAATTATTAATAAATAGTTGGAGACTGAATGGTCGAAATGTTAAGTAGTACACTCACACTTGGCTCTCATTTGAGAAAAAAGAAAGAGATTTGGGGTAAAAATAAAATTAGAACCTGCACAATCAATCTGTAGTAAATGTATCAGCCAGTAACCTAAATCCTCAGTTTCAAGACAGCCCTCTGGTCTTCTTATTTACCGCTGACATAAAGTGCTGCTTATTTGTCCACTTCTGGACTTTTTAGTCTTGTTCCAGAATCTGAGTGTTACGTGCACACCCGTTTAACAGAATCTGGCTTATACGCAGACTGCTAGTACTGGTACCTTGCCTCGCCTCTCATGCAGATGCACTCCGCTCCGCGACAGAAGGAAGCTCCCATTTAGTTAGCCGACTTTTACATGTTTTTGGGGTAAGCAGGGGGTCTATTCTAGTTTTCCCCCACAATGGGGCCCCGGAACCCGGAGTACACCACCCTAAAAAGTGGCACATGTTTCCGTTGTGAGAAAACAGAAAGTGCAGTAGTGAGAAAGCAGAAGCAAGGCATTGATTAGTAATTCACTCGTTGTGTATTCGATGGTTGTGTATAGTAATAAGTTTTTTTTAATTACCAAATCAAAGGTTTGTTGCCATTTTGAATTTAAAAAAAGGAGAAGGAAAACTTACAACTTGTCACAATGTTGTGTTGTCTCAGAAGGAAACTAGTATTCTAAAACTAGAAGCGATATCGAGTTCGTCATGATCAATGACATGACACAGGTCCAAAATAAATCACAATAGATCTTGAACCTGAACCAGGAAGTAAACCCTTTATGCGTTTTTCAAGAATGAAGATGTCTATAAAGTTAGACAATCGCTAATTACGATTTCTTGCTCTCTGAAACGTAATTGTTTGCCTTGTTAACTGTGCTTGAACAATACGTGTCCAGTTTGCCATTTTCTTAAAATGACAAATATTATCATTTATTTTATAACCAACAAGCAAAACTACGGGGTGAGGGTGAAGAGCTTGAATCATATCAAACGTTTTGTAAGTCTGTTACATTTCAGATATTAGTCGACAGATCATCCACACTGTAAATCAAACTAATTGGTCGCCTAGTGTTCGATTCCCACAAACCAAAGTGGAGTTGCCGACGACACCAGTTCTATGTTATGTTTTCAATCGTCCTCATGTGGGATGCAATTTTTCGTTATTTAAAGACCCACCCTGGCATTTGCCAGGGGCCCTGAATATAGCCGGGCCATAAATATGGCTTAACTTCTGAAAGGGGTTTTTGGGACTTCTCCACGGATGATCTTCATCCGCATGGTGGCAAGTTGGGTCACAGGGTGTTTATCGCTTGTGTGATGTCCTGGTGGGGTACAACAAGAGAGAGAGAGAGAGAGAGAGAGAGAGAGAGAGTGGGGAGGGGAGAGGGAGAGTTCTATTTTTGTTTATTCTTATTCCTTGCCTTCTTGCATATCGATCTAACTAACTCAGACTTGTTCACTTGCTGTTCTTGAAGTATGGTCATTGTTGCAGATTCACCGTCATCACGCTAGTTAGTTAGTTAGTTAATTAGTTAGTTAGTTAATTAGTTAGTTAGTTAGTTAGTTAGTTAGTTAGTTAGTTAGTTAGTTAGTTAGTTATTTAGTTAGTTAGTTAGTTAGTTAGTTAGTCAGTTAGTCAGTTAGTTAGTTCGCTAATTAGTTAGATAGTTAGTTAGGTAGTTAATTAGTTAGTTAGTTAATTAGTTAGTTAGTTAATTAGTTAGTTAGTTACTTAGGTAGTTAATTATTTAGTTACTTAGGTAGTTAGTTAGTTAGTTAGTTAGTTAGTTAGTTAGTTAGTTAGTTAGTTAGTTAGTTAGTTAGTTAGTTAGTTAGTTAGTTAGTTGGTTAGTTAGTTAGTTAGTTAGTTAGTTAGTTAGTTAGTTAGTTAGTTAGTTAGTTAGTAGTTAGTTAGTTAGTTAGTTGGTTAGTTAGTTAGTTAGTTAGTTAGTTAGTTAGTTAGTTAGTTAGTTAGTTAGTTAGTTAGTTAGTTAGTTAGTTAGTTAGTTGGTTAGTTAGTTAGTTAGTTACTTACTTACTTAGGTAGTTAATTAGGTAGTTATTTAGTTAGTTACTTAGGTAGTTAGTTGGTTAGTTAATTAGTTAGTTAGTTAGTTAGTTAGTTAATTAGTTCGTTAATTAGTTCATTAGTTAATTAGTTAGTTAGTTACTTAGGTAGTTAATTAGTTATTTACTTAGGTAGTTAGTTAGTTAGTTAGTTAGTTAGTTAGTTAGTTGGTTAGTTAGTTAGTTAGTTAGTTAGTTAGTTAGTTAGTTAGTTAGTTAGTTAGTTAGTTAGTTAGTTAGTTAGTTAGTTAGTTAGTTAGTTAGTTAGTTAGTTAGTTAGTTAGTTAGTTTGTTATTAAATCGACAGATTATCCCCATTGCACTTCGGACAAGTCCATACGCCCCCGGATCCCATCTTCAGTATATCCCTCAGTATGGGGAGACTGATAACACTAGTTCTTTGTTGGTCAACTAATCTTCTGTGTGTCGCGCATTTATCAAACCCTAACCAAAACTGTACGGTTAATCTACCACTACCTTAAATATTTGACACTCCCCTGACCAGTGGATTACCCATGTTTGTGGTCGGCTTATAAGAAAGTACCATCTTCTTTGGTTATCTGTGTAGTGTTCATCTTTGGTGACACCTCTTTTGACCTGAAGTTCTTGTTATCTTTTAATGTTACCGATTGAACGTCGTCTCCTGAATCATCTTTTCGTCCTGCCTTCTTGAGTGTCATGGGAAAAAAATGAAATTTAATTCCTTTTAGACGAGATTTCCTCAGCGACTCCATTGTCTTCAAAATCATCCCGCCTCTATCTTTCAAGCATGCTTATGGAATCACTTAGAAAGCACGCATTGAAAAAAAATGATGCATCTCTAGCCACATCATTGCTTTTGTTACCGCAATCACCTTCATAGTCAGACTACTTGTCGTCAAAGCAAAAGCTCCGCTATCTTATTTTACAATTCTCCCTCTAACCAGAACCGTGAAAGCCCATGAACTATGTACGTTTGGAACGCGGATGCGTCGTTGTATATAACCGGACCTACGTCAGCAGAATTTTCAAGAATTAAAGCTTGAACTTCTCCCTCAACCATCAGTGGGCCTTGTCTACAATCTATATCCATTTTTATGCAGACTGAAAAGGATATACCCAACTCTGCTGGCAATCGTACCCATTCCTCGTCAGTCTCTATGTCCTCATAAAAAAATATTAAAAAACTTGTTGAATAATATCCCCAGCCTGACCCACCCAAGATTTTCCTCTATTTTATCTTCCTGCGAATCTCACTGTGCAATGTATGGTGTGTCTCAGCACTGATACGCAGATACGCACGTGCTCGGCAGATCACTGTTCTTACTTCCATGTTTGGAAGATCAAAGAGGTGACGCATCTTTCTGCATGCTGCATTTTTGTGTGCATTCAAGTATGATGCGCATAGCCTTATTCTGAATCCTATCGAGTCTCTCTATCTCTCTCTCTCTCTCTCTCTCTCTCTCTCTCTCTCTCTCTCTCTGTGTGTGTGTGTGTGTGTGTGTGTGTGTGTGTGTGCGGCTAAGAGCCCGAATCGCGTACTCAATTACATGAAGGATAAGAAAAATAGGTGACACTGCTCACAGTTTGTGGCAGCATTAATACTTAGCGCCACCCCCCCCCCGCCCCACCCTTTTTTGGGCATCCATTATCACGTAGTTGACATACTCATATAAGTATTATTTCACGTAGTGCATTCAGAATCAGCCTGTACCACTGTTTGTCGGCCATTGGCAGTAGTCCTGTCGCAAGCGCTTCTTCTAATTCTTGTCTTCTTATATCTACATGCGCTGACTTAAAACATGAAACTGATCTTTGTCACCTGTGACCGTTTCAGCGGTTTAAAAAACAGTCTTCAAGCTCAATCTATCTTGGTTTTCCTGAGCTTGATCATGGAGTCACAGAGAAAACATGCCCGAATGAAGGTCTGGTTACCGAAATGATCCCCATAATCAGATTCCAACAGATTATTTTGAAATGCATTTATTACAATTACTAGAGTTTTTACTGTGGTCAGAAATGTAGGTGCAATGTCGGAAAATTCCAGTGCTTGCATTTAAAATTGGATACTGTTGATAATGTCTCATCATCATCATCATCATCACGTGCCTTGCCGACTGGCGTGGGCGATCATGCCTCTCCATAATCTGCGATCTCCTGCAGCATTTATCAGTTCGTGTGCCGACACACCTTCATGCCATGCAACAAGACTGTCAAGCATCTTCTCTCATTGTCTTCCTATATCTCTCCTTCCACAGTTCTTTCCAGTGGTCACAACATGTTCTATTTTCCCTCTTCTCATAACATGGCCGAAAAATGATGACTGTCTCCTTCTCTTGATAATGTTTACTGTTACTTATTAACTGGTGTATGCTTAAAATTATGTCTAAAAGGAGTGAAGATTAGAAGGGCAGAATGTTATACAGGCCTGAGTGCCCAATTCCAAACCCTTTATAAATAACGTTTGTTCTTTCGGTAGTACGTTTGTTCATTATAGTCACGATGAAAGTCATAAACCTATCACGTGTCGAATATCACTACCATCTGTATATATATATCTGATATAGGTGATCTGATTATCTATACATATGGTTCGGTGGTGAGAGGAAAGATGAGTGCCTGGGAGTTCGTAGCGAAAGCCAATATAAAATCTTTAGTGCAAGACAGCCTAGCATACGACATTGCAACATCTAGCATGAGAATGGAGGTGGAGGCGGTAACTGCAGCTCTCCGGTGGCTAGAGAACAAGATGCATATACATGCCGTAATTGTAACAGACACTGAAAGCATGCTGAGAAAGGTGAAGACAGGGATGCTTCGAGCAGAGTGGCAAGCTTCAGTGGGAAGGTCACGGGTAGTTAGTATGCTTTGGATCTTTTCTTTAGGCAATGCTGGCGAAGTAGGTAATGAACAGACAGACAGATTGGCTGGATCTGCACTACTGGTTGGTGAATTGACACATGACAAGGCAGATGTGGTCAAGGCCCTTTGGGATCAAGCAACGGAATCAGTAGAGAAACAAGATTATTATGGCCTGGAGAGAATATGGCACCTGGGTGTAACCAGAGGGTCTGGCCGGCTCACTACACTCAGAGGAAAAGCAAGACGAACATATAACCAGATTGTGACCGGTACCATCAGTATTGGAACTCTGCGCTGGCTGCTGAAGATGATGACGGAGCACGCATGGGAATGCCCCAAATGCTATGATGTCAATTCTTGACTCAACTCAACTCAAGTTTCTGTTGACTGTCTGATCAGCTCTCTTCACCTCTGGCGGTCAGTTGCGATGGACTTCATGGTTGCATGCCTGGGGCATGCAAGTCAGGTTCTGTAACCAGGTCTTTCTTGGACAGCCTCTTCTCTTCTTTCCCTCTACTGAGCCCTGCAGTATTGTTTTTGAGAGGCCGTTAGATCTTATTACATGTCCATACCATTGCAATGTTTGCCTTTTAACTAGTTAAAAGAGGTTCATAGTTACCAATGTGTTGTATAATTTTATGGCGAACCTCTTCGTTTGTAATGTGATCTCTGTATGATATGCCAAGAATTTTTCTTCGCATTACTAATGCTTGTATCTTTCTTCCAAGTTTGGCTGTTAAGGTCCACGTTTCACAGCCATATGTAAATATACTAATAACTAGTGCTCTGAGCAATCGAATCTTAGTTTTGCTTGAAATGTTTTTTGACCTCCATAATGTTTGCTGCTTGGCAAGGACTGATATTGTCTGGGAAATCCTAGACTTGCTTTCTGGTCTTGACCCCCAAGTCACTTAGAATGGATCCTAAATATTTGAAATGAGTCACTTGTTCTAATTTGTGGCCTTCAACGTAGATTGGTGAAATTCTGCCAACTGGATTATAAGTCATTATTTTTTGTTTGTTTCTGTGTTTATCTCCATGCCATACTTGGTTGATGTTTCATCGAGTAGATTTACAAGCTCGACTAGTTTTTCTCCGGCCAACCCATCGATGTCATCTGCAAACCTTAAGTTTGTTATAGTTCGACCTCCTATACTAACTGTTCCATGATGTTGTTCTATTGCATCAGTCATAACTTTTTCTAAAAAGATGTTAAACCGTGTTGGAGAGAGGAGGCAGCCCGAGGCAATACGTGCTCAGCGCGTGATATTATCTTAAGCTGGCATCTTAAAGAGGATGAAGATGAGAAGACGAGGAAATTGGGAGAGAAGAAAGAATAGAAATAGGCGAGCACGAGACAGGAGAATAAGGCGAAAAACAGAGAGTCTGTGATTCAACCATTCTAGAGGAGTGGGTTACTGACAATTTTATAGTGCAGCTAACTTACAAAGCATGCTGATAAAGGTGGAGATCCTATGATCAGTACAGAGTGACAAGCATTGCTTCAGAGGCCCCGTGAAGCTAGCCACCTAAGGATATTATTTCCTGTGGATGCAGGTGTTTTGGGAACTGAACAGCCGGACTGGCTGGTTCTGCACCACTTTGTGGTAAACTGATCCATGACGAGCTAGATGTTGTCAGGGCGTGTGTGTGTGTGTGTGTGTGTGGGGGGGGGGGGGGGTTGCAATGAACAGTTCTAAGGCTTGATGAAAATGGTACAGTGGGGAATGACCAGGGTTTTGGCTGACACTCAAAACCTTGGGGAAGGGCAGGACGATCATACTGTCAGAAACTACTGGTACCATCGGAACTGGAACCCTACACTAGCTGCTGAAAAAGATAAGTTCGCAATTTTGAAACACTCAGTTCGATTAAAGAAGGGACATAGAAGAATGCAAGCTGAAACTTTTATTTCGTTTCGTACTAATAAATATTTCTTATCTGCAATGTTATGCCTGTCTAATGTGAGTTTTTTCACACTGTTCACTTGGTTGCTGCATAAAAAAAAAAAATATGTCCATCAGTGCAAAGCTGAGTTGTCCAGATTTAGCAGTTAGCGCCACCAAGAACTTTCGTCCCTTCTAATACAGCTCCAGTTGTGGTGTTCACACAGAAACAATAACCTGTTGATTAAAAAAAAATATGTTTAAGATTGCTTTAACTCTTTCAGTTCCAGGCACGGGTTTTTTTTTTTTTTTTTATTCATTATGTCATAAGAAATGTTTATTTTATCTAATAAATATTTCTACTTGTGACAGAAATGGTTAAAATAACCATAGGTACAGAATGAGTTGGTGTACGAACTGGCTAGGGTATGAGGAGTTACATAAATTGAAGTATATTATTAGTTAGTTAGTTAGTTAGTTAGTTAGTTAGTTAGTTAGTTAGTTAGTTAGTTAGTTAGTTAGTTAGTTAGTTAGTTAGTTAGTTAGTTGGGTTATCCTCATTGCACTCCGGACATGTCCATAGGTGCTCAGATCCTCCCCTCAGTATGAACCCCAACGTCCGATGGCTAATAGTACCAGTTCTATGTTGATAAACAAGTCTTCTGGCGTAGCTGGTGTGCGTCTCGTTTTTTGCTGTGCCGATCTTAATTCCCAAGTCGGCCATTCTGGCGAGTGATGTGGATTCACTGCCACCAAAGTCGTCTATCCTTCCCATTTCTCTGAGGGCATTGATAATATCAGCATGATCCATAGGCTGACCGTCGGTAGTGATAGCGGATCCAGCCAACCTGTCAGCTCTTTCATTTCCATCGACGCCTGCGTGTCCCGGAACAAAAATAAAGGTGACTCCACGGACAGTGGACTTCTGTAATGATTCAAGCCATTGTCTTCGCACTGAACCTGCCTGAACCCTCCGGATCATACTCATTGAATCACTGAGTATACACACGCGGGTGTATTTTTGTGTTTCAAGCCAGACAAGCGCTTGTGTCACTGTCATCACCTCCATCGTCATGCTGCTGGTTGTCATGGAGAAGGCGCCGTTGGCTTCTTTGACTGTTCTGCCCGCTGAGCGTGCTGTAAATGCCCATGTGCTTCTTCTTTGGCGTATAACGGATCCGTCTGTATAGATTATTGCATCTGCTTCGTCTGAATTTTCACCGATGAGAGCGTTGACCTCTGCATTAACAGCAACAGGATTCTCTTCTCTACATCGCCTGTTGAGTGTGACAATACAGGAAAATGTACAAATAAACGCCTGAGGCACAGGTATCCATTCTGCACCAGGTATGATGTCGGTTAGGCTGCATATTTGCCTAATAACATCTTCTGCCCGACCTAGCCACGATTTCCCCCTCTTCAGTCTGTCGCCCTTTTCACTAAAAAGCGCTTGATGCAGTGGGGTGTTTCTTATCAGCACATATTTTGAGATATGCCCGAGCCCTCCACATCCTGATCCTTTGGTTCATTGTTGGAAAGTCAAGTAGATACCTCATTGCTCCACAGGATGTGTCTCTAGTACATCCCAAAATAATGCGCATGGCTTCATTTTGCACCTTTTCGAGTCGTTCAATCTGGGTAGCACTGACAGTGAGGATGGCCAGAGCGTATTCAATGGGGGAAAGGACCAGACCGTAGAATAGAAGTATTAGTAGTCTTTGCTCAATGTTGGAAACAGCCATAATCCTCATTGCAGATAGACCTTTGCGTGCTTTTGTTATCACATGGTCAACGTGTTCCCTGAATGACAAGCTGCGATCGAACCTCACCCCGAGAAACGTCATAACGTTGGTTCTGATCAATACATTATCACGCATTTTCACTTCTGGTAAGTCCGACTTGACAATGTGATTGTTCAAAGAGAACCATGACACTGATGCCTTCGAAGGATTGACATAGGCATTGGAACCATCACACCAGGCGGCAATTCGATCGAGTTCTTTGTGCATAGTGCTGGCGATCTCCTGTCTATCACGCCCTCGTCGATAAATCAAAATGTCATCAGCAAATGACAAAGTCCTCCCCTTTCCATTCAGCTGCTGCTCAGTGATCATCACCGTATAAACGTTGAATAAGACTGGTGATAGCGGTGATCCCTGTGGCAAGCCTGGACATATCGTTTGCGGTTCTGAGGACCAGCTACCACATCTTAGTACAATCTTTCTCTGGAACAGGACCGCAGCAATCCAGCGGATCAGAATAGGATTAACTTCTAGTTTAAGCAGTAATTGCATTAAATAATCGTATGGTACTTTATTGTAGGCATCTTCTAAGTCCAACACTGCCGCACATGTCTCTTCTTTAATCTGAAATCCCTCGTACACATCGTAGGCGAAAACTGCAGCATTGAACCATGTCTCTTTATTTAATCTGTACCCTCCAAGTGTTGGTGGGAACTTATCATGTAGTTCCAAGTAGGTGGTCAATCTTTGTGCGACAATTTTTTCCAAAAGTTTGCCAACAGTATTCTGCATCGAAATGATTCTGTAGCCGCAGATCTTCGAGTGGTCTTTATTAGGCTTTGGTAGTGGGAACAAATAACTATGGAGCCATTCCTCTTGTATCTGGCCACTCTGGATGCTGATATTGAATTCCTTTGCCACGCTTTTCAAATCAGCATTCGACATCATCAGCATGTCGTTGTATCGGATGCCGTCAGGGCCTGGAGCAGTGCTGCGCGATTTCTTGAGGCAAGTTGTTAAGGTATCTGCAGTGATTGTGAGATCAGTGCCTAGCACAGTGTTCTCGCACAGCATAGACAGTTTCATCTTAACCCCCATTCTTGTAGCTTCGTCTTTTTGGTCAGTTTGCTCCAGAAGGGTTTTTCCTTTATCAGCATCAGTTCTCTGCCATATCAGGTCTGTACCCTGAAAATCAGGGATACCCCTTGGTCGTGCGGCACCGTGCATGCTCCGTTGAAGGCGCCAGAATGTCACAAGAGATCCCTCGGAGCAAACGCTCTTGCAGAATTCGTTCCATTTCGCTGTCTTAGCTTCCTTCGCAATTAACTTGAAAGCCACTGTCTGCTTGTTGACCTCATCTTTCAGACTGATCAGGCGTTCAGAAAGTGACGGATCAATTTTCCTTGCCTTTTGCCATGCCTTGACAGCTTTCCTTTTTTCTAGCCACGCCATGTTGACTACTTCATTCCACCATGGTGGCTGGGCCCATCTCTCCCGCCGTCAGCGATCTGCTCTTGTTTTACGTCGTCGGATTTTGCTAATGGCATCTTGCCCTGTACGGTGATATATAAAAGCAGGCACATTGATTACATGACCTTTGTTGTTGCTCTTCTCTACCAGGACGACGCAAGGAAAGTGATCACTGTCGTGGTATCCCAGTGTGCTCCACCTGCATCCTGATGCAATGGAGGGAGACACTAGGGCCAGGTCAATTACGCTGTCAGAATCCCCTTGTCGTGTTGCCATTCGGGTAACCTTTCCGTCGTTCAAGCATACTAGATTGGCAGACACTAGGGCATCCTCCAGGTCTTCCCCCTGTTTATTAGTGATTACATTGCCCCACTGGTGTCCTCTGGCGTTGAAATCTCCGCAGTAAAGGACTTTCTTTTCCTCCGTCTGGAGCAAACTCTGCCATTTCGCTGTATCCACCTTTCCATTGCAGGCGTACACATTGACAATCACAAACTGGGCCGGGCCCATCACTCTGACTGCGTGTACTTGTAAGTCGTCATTATTCCACTTAGACATGTCCACCTCAGACACCGGTATGTGGTCACGAACAAGAATGAGCTGTCCGAGGTGCCGTCTATTGTAGAAGGATTGGAAGCCCGCAATTTTAATGATCTCGTCACCGAGGTGTGTTTCCTGTAGGACAACAATGTCGTTGCTGTAGAGGAGCTTCTCAAAAATGGGTCGGCGTTGACTGAACGAAGCGCAGTTCCAGTAGAGAACACGAACATACTTTAAACTGAGTCTCTCACATTTCAGCCGCTTCCTGCAGGCGCCACCGTGCTTGCCTGTTCGCGTTCTCTTTGTCCGTCTACGGGTTGTTTTGAATTGGTAAATAGTCACCATCGGACGTCGAATACACCCTGAGGGAAGTCTAAACTCACGTGCATGTACTCCATTGCACGGTTCAGACCCCATTCCGATGAAACTTTCCACATTATACGTGAGCGAAAATAGCTAATTTGCGCCATTCGCCTCAACGGACGAAAAAGCGTACCGCCATTGTGGCTGTTTACACTTAGAGACCGACAAACACATGGTGAGTTGCTTGGGACTAAAAGAGTTAATAAAAGAGACATCGAGGATTAGTGTGTCTGCAGTCAAGAAGTAACAAACACACCGTGGCTAGGAAGTTCAACGGAACGACAGGAAAAGACGTGCAAAGATGAAAATATACTGGCCTCCCCGGTCGTTCATTTATAATGATTCCTGCATTCTTTTTCGTTGATAAAAGACGTTAGTGGAGGTGTTCGTCTATAATTGTGCCCCCCCCCCTTTTCCCTATTAAACTATATAGTAAAAAAACCTGTTTTTTTTTTTTTTTTTAGCAATCCAGCGAAAACAATAGTTCGATATCAAAATGTCGTTACATTATTCGAGGGAGCCGTCGTGATGTAACGTCTAGACCCTCGCTTGCGGATCCAAGTTTCGAGGCTTCAAATCCGAACGGAGCTGAATTTTTGTTTGAATAAAATGACATTGGCTTCCACGTCGACTCAAGCTCAAACTTATGACGTGTAAAGTCATAGGAAGTAAAGGTGGCTGGCATTTTGTTGACCCCCATCACCCACCGAATAGCTATTAGTCTATTAAATATGGATCTGGCACTATATGCTGAATACGCCTGAAAGCGTGGGAAAGGGTTCTTTACTTCCCTTTTTATTTTATTCAAACATGAAATAACATAAGAAGCTCTTCCTGTGTCGAGTGCACAGACTAGTAGGTCTGCAGCGACCCCAACAAAAAAATCTTTAGGTGGGGGGGGGGGGGGGGGTGTGTTGTGTTAGGGTCAGCCCTCTAGGATGCGAGCTGAAGAGACGAGAGCTCTGGACGTTCCCAACAGTATCTCCAATAACTTTTAAATGGTTATGTTTATTTTTTTTTTTCAACGCATCAACAGCACCGTGGCACACGGGTGTAACTACTAAAAAAATGTGGCCCGCGGAGGCCTTGCAAGTGGCCCCTTGAATAATTATAGCCAGATGAATTGTATTAATGGTTTTTTTCTATGCTGGGGCTTGTACCTGAGGCTTGTGACGATCTCCATTTCAAAATGTTTGCCCCTGAGTAAACTTAATTTCATAGCCCTGGTCTAAGTCAGTTGACAAGATACTTGATGACGATGGACTGTAGTATGATGGTCAGAGAAAAAAAAAATCAGTGTCACTTATTTTTCCCATTAACGAAACAAAACAAGTCAATTTTCTTTATAATACAGCATCCGAACTCTAGGCTGAAATGATTTAAAATTATTTACATTAATTTTAGCGGGAAAAAAAAATAGTTTCAGGATACGAGTAATTCACCATACGATCTTAGTCATGTAAAAGTTAAGGAACCCTTTTTCACGCGTTTAGGCGCATTGGCCATATAGGGCTAGACCTAAATTTTATTGACCAATCGGCACTTGGTTGGTCACGGCCGGCCACTTTTGCTTCCCATTACTTTATCTGGTACCCATTCAAGGCTGGGTTGACCTGGGAGCCAAGGTCATTTTTGAAACAATTCGGCTTCGTCAGAACCCGAACCCACGACCTTCAGATCCACAGACGAGCGTATAGCCGCTACATGACGGGAGCTCAGTCGTGAATCGGATTAAATTTGTATTTTGAGGTTCCACTGTGATTAAAAAAAACACAAAAAAAAAAAAAAAAAAAAAACAGAGCATTGAGGTTTGAACAACGGATCAACATCGTGGTAGTAACCCAAAAGTGCTCCCTTCTTCTTCTAACTCAAGTCTGAGTCCAAAGAAGCTCAGCACAGTGCACAGGCGCTGTAGCACCGGCGAGGATCCTGAAATACTTTGGGTAGATTTTTTACTCCAAATTTTGCCCGGGCAGGGCCGTTAGGCAACTCTTTTCTATTTCCAACGGCCAAAGGATTTTTTTACGTGCGCAACAATGCACACGGGCGTCCGATTTTACTCTGCGTTAACACCCCCCCTCCCCTCCCCCCCTTTCCCTGCTACCTTTTTTTTTTGCATTTATTATAAAATGGTTGACATTTTAAAACACCCAAAATTTCAGTTTTTTTTTTTTTTTTAATAAGATTTTTTTTTTTGGGGCCGCCTTTAGTTGTTTAACCTTTCCATATACATCGAAACGGCTGGACAGTCAGACAGTTACTGGTATCGTTGGAATTGGAACTCTTTACTTGCTGCTGAAGATGGGGACGGAGCGCTTATAGGGGTGTCGTGAGTGCTATAATGTAGATTCTTGATTCAACATTCCATTTACATCCTTTTCTGTCTCTCTCTCTTAGATAACATATTTCCGCATAAGTTTAATTTTACTGTGCCACATTTTGTGGTAATATTCTCTATACACTGTGTGTCCGCAAAGTTATAGTACACTCCTCACCCCCTCTCTCTCTCTCTCTCTCTCTCTCTCTCTCTCTCTCTCTCTCTCTCTTGTTGTACCCCACCATGACATCACACAAGCGATAAACACTCGGTGACACAAAGTGCCATCATGCGGATGAGGATCACACGTGAAGAGGTCCCAAAAACCCCGTTCAGGTCATATTTATGGCCCGGCTATATTCAGGGCCCCCGGCAAAAGCCAGGGTGGGGCTTCAAATAACATAAAATTGCATCCTACATGGGGGCGACTGCATTGAAGGTACACTTTTGACAGAACACTGGTCAAAAGTGCACCATGACTTTACGGACACAGTGTATTTCATTTGCTTTTTCCTTATGATTTTATTGGATAAATTATCCATAAGAACAGTTCTGCAGCTATAAATCTTTCTGATATGTGACACAGGACTCGCAAGGAAAGCGATGAAGAGAAGGTGGATGAGGAGGAGAAAGACAATAAAAAGTTATTTAATGGCTAACCTGCGCTATCTGTAACACTTACCGGTGTTATCGCACTGCTCTGGAAGAAAGTTCCCTTCAGCGTCACAGTTTGCGAACCACTGGCCCTCAAAAACAATCATTGAGTGCACACAGTGGACAGATTTCTTTCGGCATGGCGTTCCACACTGGGAGGTCTCTGTTGGCCAAAATAAAAGTTACGTGAGCAGTGATTTTTCCCCCTTCCTGGTGCTACATAACAGTACGCAGTACCCGACTTATTTTGGGTTTTATTTTCTCAGCGCTACTGTAAAAGACACTTAGTGGTGAGTACTGGTAACTTTTTAGACACTGTGGTGAGTACCGGCACCTTTGTTTCTAGAAAACAAAATACCTGCAAGTAAGTATTGACAATTAATGGTTGTTGATACGCTGGAAAACATTAAGAGTGTAAAGTGAAGTGATAGAAACAAACAAGGTAGTCCTTCTCGAGATGGTTGAAAGTCATAATCTGATTGGAACCATTGGACGTAGACAGTTAATGTTTTTCAAATGGACGGACTCAAAGAAACGAAACAAGCTAAATTTCGTCATCATCATAAGTTTCCACATTTGCTATTAAGCGACCGGGGGAGGAACAGTTTGTGATCCATTGTTTAATGGGTAGCGGTCATTCCGTGCGTTGTAGAAGATCTTTAAAGTCATCAATCCATCTTCTCCTAGGGCGACCTCTTGCTTTTACATTAAACCTGTTTATGTATAGCGCCTATGTTGTTAGCTGTTCTGACTGCATTTTAATGAGATGGCCAAAGCATTTGATCTTCTGTTTCTCAATGAAATTACAATTTAAATGTAAGATTTTTTAAAGCCAAACATCAAGCAATATCCAAGAAAACCTCACCCAATTCTTGTCTGTGACTTTTCAAGGCATCAGCCTTGGGACAAAAGAAGTACAGGAAAATAAATGTTTGACTAGAGTAGGTCAGCAATCCTAGTTTTTTACCCCTCCCACTCAATCAACCAATCAGGCTTCGTCTCCACAATAAAGGTATGCTGCAAAAGATCCCCAAGACACGTTATCTTTTGTTTTGAAAGTACACTCACTCAGACTGCTGTTTGTCCATCTCTTGATGTCCTCCTAATTATATCATTAAATACCTCCTGCTCTCTTGCCTTTATCATTTCCCTCCAGTATGATTTTCAAAAAAGTGGTATGTCTTTTGATATGACAGAGTCTCTCCCTTTTTTTTCAAATTTCTCTCAGTAACTCTCTTTTCATTTCAAATCTCATCAGAACGTCTATTTGATAGTTTGTTTTCCCCCATAAAATACAATCTATTTTTTTTTCTACATCCACAACTCCAGAGACTAAGTTCGATTTTCTAGTTGCTTGTGTATTTTCCACTCCCTCACTCAGGACCAAAACGATCCTGTCTGTATATCTTCAAGTAAGGTTATCCTATCAGTTTCTGCTTGTGAGTTGTAGCTCCACATGCCTTCAGTTCGTATCTTCAAAGTTCCGATAAAGGTTGGTATGTTGAAAATGTATGTGGCTTATACGTTGTGAACGCGCTTCGTAATGCCGGGTTGCCAGTTTGATCCCAGTCTCGGACGATTTGTCTTGCGTTGGTTTCAACAGTGGTACTGATAGCTGACCTTTCAGAAAGCAGTGGCAAAGTACTGAACGTAAAATTTGCCTAGAAAAACCCCAACAGCCAAAAAGTTCTGGGGTCGGTTCTGCAACGTCCTGTAAAGGATCCGCAACTGACTTGTTCAAAATGATGTTGACAACTTTGATAACCTTCCACCCTCTTTGTGTCCGTACTTCAGACTGACACAGGCAATTATATAGTTTACTACAATATGTAT